>JAUTWN010000072.1:0-13667 GCA_033043275.1 Ruscus hypophyllum | reverse complement strand
TAAGCTTTTCCTTTTACTCCTATTGACTTCAATGCTCACTAGTTATGTCATAGACCCTCACTCTTCAAATTCACCATTTAGAAATGTGGTATTTGACTTTTTCTACTATATTTCATAGTCATGCTAGGGCACCAATTGAGAGTGGGTTCTTAATGGATTAAAGCATAACAACTGGAAAAAAAATTATCACTGACTTCACCAAGTCTATGACAAAAACCTTTAGCTATCAGTCAAGCTTTAAAGCTCTCCACATATCCATTTGCATGGATCTTTTCCAAAAAGATCCAATTGTTCTCATTGGATTTAACCCTTTTGGTAACATCCTTTAAAGTCCATATTTGTTGGTGCACATGAAATTTATTTCATATTTTATAACATCTAGCCATCGTAAGGAGTCTCTACTCTTTATGGATTGAGAAACAACTAATAGAGTCATCATTATATTTGATGCAAACTTTGTTTACATCGTTAACGAGAAATTATAGTATCTCTCAAGTGGATGAGATTGCCTATTAGATCTTTAAAATTAATGTCATCATACCCTATTGAATAATCTTGACTAATCTCAAGATCATTGTCAATTTATGCTTCTATAATCACTTCTAATTCTACCATGCTCCCACTAATTTCTTTGGTAAGAAATTCTTTCTCCAAGAAGGTGGTATATACAGAAACAATAACCTTTTGTTTCTTAGTATGGTAGAAATGATATCCATAAGACTCCTTAGGATATCCCATAAATTCTTATAATAATAATCGTTCCTCTCACTTAGATGGACTAAGTAACTTAACATAAGCAGGACAATCCATATCTTAACAAACTTAAGATTATATTTTTTGTCTCTCCATATCTCATGTGGAGTGTTAGTCATTGTTTTAGGAGAGACTCAATTCAACAAGGAAGCAGCTTGTTTCTAAGGCAAAGCCCTAGATTTAAGAGGTCACTTAGCAGAGAATCACATTCTGTTTTAAGTATGCAAGTAGTTCTTTGCTTAAGTATTTTCCACCTTGATCTTTTTGAAGTATTCTAATACTTTTGTCAGTTTGATTCTATACTTTATTTTTATACTCAACGATCATCTTGAATTCTTCGGACTTGTATTTCATCAAGAACATGTGTCCAAATTGAGCGTGATCAATGGTAAAATTTTTGATGCACTAGAATCCACCTCTTGCTAAGTAGGCATAGGGCCGCATACATCACTATGTATTGGTCCTTAGAGTTCACAAACTCTTTTCATTTGTCCAACAAATGAAGTTTGGTCATCTTATCATTGAGACAAGACTTCACAAGTTTCATCTAATTCATAATCAAAAGGATATAAGCATCCTTGTTTATGTAGCTTGCTGAGTTCTTTCTCATTGACATGACCTAGTCTACAATACCATAAAAGATGTTATTTTAAATCTAAATCTTCTCTTATTTACTTTAGTTACACTCAAAATTGTATCAACATTAAGAATATAAATGCTATTAATCAATGTACAAAAAATAGGACAACTATTTATTGAAATGAATGTTCATAATATTATTTTCAATATAAATTTATATCCCTCTTTACTCTAAAGAGAAATAGATATAATGTTGCTAGGTACAAAATAATATTTATTTGAACTTAATGTGTTTCCACTTGGTGATAGTTGACTCATAAAAGCCACGTAAAAACTTTGGCTCCATTTCCTACTTGTAGAATCATATCTCCATCTTCAAACCTTCTTCTTCTTCTTCTTCTTCTTCTTCTTCTTCTTCTTCTTCTCCTTTTCAATCCTTACAATTATATTGCAAATTTGAGAACTTGCTTTGGTATCTCATACTGAAGTTGATGAAGAATATGAATAATAGTTTTGAAGAATAAGTATACCTAAAGTCAAAGTATCACATGTCTCTTCTTTGCAAGAGATTCTGATTTCTCCTTCCAGTTCCTCGTTTAGTGCCCTTTCTTACAAAAAAATACATATGACCTTCTCCATTGTCTTTCTTTTATTCGTAGTCTTCAATTACACACTACCCTTAGGCTTGTGCACCTTCATCTTTTCCATGGCCACGTCCCCTGGGGTTGAAGAGGAGCCTACAAGGGCAATGGGTACCTTTTTCTTGGAACTACCTTTCACTTGTCTCAACATATTGAGGAGCTTGGGAAGAGTACATTCAAAGTTATTCATATTAAAATTTAATATAAACTTGTTTAATGTTGAAGGAAGTGATTGTAAGATTATATCAACATATAATCGGTTGTCCAATACAAGCCCAAGTTCATACAATTTATCAATCCATCTAATCACCATTATAATATGATCTTGAATTAGAGTTCAAGCAGCCATCTTTGAATGAAATATTTCCTTTGAAGTTTTGAATCTCGCAATTCAAGATTGTACTCCATACAACTTTTTATAATGGAGTAATATGGATTCAAAATCCATATTCTCATTCTGTCTTTGTAACTATTTACAAGAGGCTAGCATGAGGTATTTGACTCGCTTATAGTGTTTGAACCAGGTCTTATATATATATCTCTCTATATATCACTTGACTCAGTTTTTGGGATAGTAAGTGCAATATTATTTAGCACATTGTAACTTTGTCATAGATTAGTGCAAGTTTAACATTCATTAACCAGTTTTTAAAACTAGGTCTAGTAAGTTTTTTTTCTTGGCAATCTATTTTAGGTCTGACATAATGCTGCAAGTGTGAATGTTTTTAATGATAATGAGTAGACATTCTTATTAAATTAGATTGGTTATTAATTTATCTAATTTAATTTTTTAACTATTTTAGCATATTTCCCACAAACCTAAAATGGGAAAACAAAAAATAGGCTAACTTTTAGCAGGAATTAGAAACCAACTATCATGATGCATTAATCTTGAGTTTTCACAATAAATAATTGCACTCTATGGAAAGTAGACAAACTCTTTGCCAATTGCAACTCCCAATTTAGTTTTTACCCTTAATGCTTCATGATCTTGAGTGTGCTAAACAAACTATGAAGTATTAGTCAAGTCAAACCCACCATTTCTTGATTACATAAAATAAGCATGATAACTCTTGAGTTTGCTAAACAAATCATGAAGTATTAGTCAAGTCAAACCCATAATTTCTTAATTACATAAAATAACATGATAACCCTAGAGTTTGCTTAATAAATCATGAAGTGTTAGTCAAGTCAAACCCACTATTTCTTGATTACATAAAATAAGCATGCTAACTCTTGAGTTGGCTCAACATGGTCCACATGGTTACAACATTAATCTCATCACATATTTACAAAAGAGCACCTACTTAGTTATAGCCTACTAAAGCTTGAGTTTGCTTAACAACTTTAGTATTATATTCTTAGTGTGTTCCTTTGAAATGGTAGAGGGTTATGATTAATTCTTAATTTTTTTAATGTATTTAATTTGATATAGTTGGTATATATAGTTATTAAAAGTGAAAATTAAATTCATGTCTTTTCCAACTATTGGCCAGGTAACAGCCCGAAGGTAGGATCCGGACGAATAATCTATCCCCTAATTAAGTAAACTACGTACCCCATAGTTATTGGACATTAAACTCTCGCCTAGATACTAAATCATCGGAACACATGCAATTCAACTTTCACCTTTGCGAACTTTAATATCTCAACTCCTTTAGATTTATTATGTTAATCATATTAACATATTCTTTATTTAATCATATTAACTTGGTCTCACATTTAGTTTAGTTTTATTAGTGATAGAGAGTTTAAAATTAAACAACATTTTAATTTTATTATTATTTGGAACTACTTGCAAATAATTAAATTAGCCTTTTATTATGAAGTTATACACTGTATGTTAGATTACTACAACAAAGTGTTCAAAAGACTAAGATAATTATTTTTTATTTATAATCACATTATAAATAAAGTTAACATGCTATTTATACATGCAAGAAATAATTAAAACTACTTTACACTAAAGCAAGGATCAATTATTTCTTATTACAAACACTTTGTAATCTAATTTGTTTTAGTTTACGAAATTTAATCGAATTAAGCAATTATAAATTTAAAAATAAATTTTAAGCATGTATAAAATTTAAACTATTTAAAACAAGCAAACAAAAGTTCTAAACTTTTTAAAACTAACATGTATAAAGTTTTAAACAATTTAAAAATAAGCATGTAAATAGTTTCAAATTTAAAACTTGCATATATAAAATTTTAAACTATTTAAAAGCAAGCATAAAGTTTTAATCTTTTAAAACTAGAAAACTAATCATTTTAAAATCTTTAAAAACTAGCAAGCATGTTATTTTAAACTATTTAAACCTAGCAAGCAACATTAAATATCACATATTTAATTTTTCTTTCTTTTAATAATTTTATTATTAAAACAAATCTTGGATATCTCATATCTAGTATAAGCTATTTTAATCCAATTAAAATTTAGCTTAAGAATAAAATCTTAAATTTGTATAGCATGGCTCTGGTACCATGTAAGTGAATAAAGTGGAGATCCTAACTATTAAGGAGAGCGAAAGTGAAAATTTTCAAAAATTTTGCTTTCTACTTTACTACTTAGCCAGAATCTTTCTACATAAGATATGATTTTATTCTTTTTATTCTTATATTAACTAATTAATGCAAGAATTTACATTCCTAAGTCACAGCCTGTAACAACCGATCCCAAAAGCTTGCTAACATTATTGAAGACTTGACGCCTTGTCCTTCAACCTGTGCCTAAGTAGTTTCACCTTAACGCTCCTCCTAACTAGTCTAGAAGCTCTTCTAATGAGCTTTAACTCGGATCTCCAACTTGCTAAGAAGGAGAGGAAAGGAGAAACAAAGGAAAAATATTTAATTTTTGATTGGCCTTTGCGCTAAGCAAATTATAATCTTTTTCTCTCTTATTTTCTTAGAAAAGATTGTGTGTCTTTGGAGCAACCATGAGGGGTATTTATAGAACACATAGAGATCCCTATCCCTAATCAAAGAGAGTTATTCCAATACCTTTCCCCATAGAATACAATGTTATCTATAATCAAACAAACCAATAGGATAGGAAACAAACTCATAGTAAGACACAATCATATTCCATCAACAAAACACTATCAAACAAGAGATAAACCCACTCCTTATAGGAGCATTCCTCCACCCTCTCTTAGCCTCCCTTAGGGTGGGTCCCACCCACCCTTACAATTGACCTAAGTGAGGAAGCTGTACAGTGCCCTGTAGCGCCCAAACTGGATGCTGCAAGTTACTACTAAATTGCAGCTAAGTGCTGCTATTCAGTAGCAGTTTAGAACTACTTAGGCTACATAAATTGGCGCCAATGCTCCTCATAGGTGCTCCTATGGGTGCCCTTAAGTTTCCTAACTTTTTGGAGCTTTTGGTAGTGTTTAGACAGGGTTAGAATGTGGTTTATTTCAGCTAATTTCATAATGGTTCAAAACCATTTCCTATCGCAACATATTATAACTTATTGTTTCAATTTTTGTAACTCTTTACAAAGGATACTGTAACTCTTTGCAATGATAAGAGAGCTCACAACTCCTTGTAATTTGGTGTATATCTCATACACATTTATTTCTTCTTTTCATTTCTTGGTTAAAAGAAGTGTTAGTGTGTGACTCTTAAGCTCGACTCATACTTCGACAGTGAACTGTCATTCCAAATAATCTTATTCACATATCGATAGTGGCACTAACTATATATATCAATGTTCCATTTCTAAATCATATAGATTAGGTTAATAAGACTTAGCTACAATAACCACCTTATCCTGTTTAATCAAGCTTGTCTTCAATGACTAATGTGCAGTACAGTCTCTTCATCATAACTATATCATCTATTCAATCTAGGATATGGATATCTATCAAATTTGAATAGGTAAATAGTAAATTGAGATAATCCTTACAACCATCTTGATCAAATTGATGACTCCTATCAGTTTATCTATACCGCCATGGCTATGGACTTTTGGTTGTAGTTATGTTTTATCGATCTATAACTCTAACTCTCCATACTGAGAGAGATGAATCCCATTTAGATTACCACCTCTCTTCGTATGCTTTGAGCTACACCTAAAATATACCTAACAATTGGTATGATGTCAAGGATCGACATAAATCAAAGTGTAGTCATCCACATACAAGATTCTTTAGCACATCTCAAGTTTGGGACTAATCTGCACCAATCATCACTTGAAAATTTCTAGTTAATAGTTAGAGTATGATCTCCATCTAGAATTTCTTGACGAGTTATTCTGTGAACTCATTCTCTAATGAGCATATGTGAACTATCTCTCGATGTCACCACATCGAATGGTTATGAAACCAACCACTATCATCCAATGGCAGAGCTTAGTACACATCGATTTATCCAGAGTATTAATGTTTAGTCTTAATTCTCCTATGATCAGGAATAGTTCTAGAATGTGCTTAAATCAGCTAAACGAATCTCATTATTATGAACTCAACATAATTTTGATTCATCTCACAGCATTCCTTGGACTTTATAAGTATAATATTAAATCCCCATATAACAATCCGTGTATAAATAGAGCAAACCTGATTGCACATAATCATTTTAAACGAGTTAAAGAGTTGAATATTATTTGTAGATCACATCCATTCATAATATCACTCTTAAGGGCATACAATCCCCTACACATATATCATAGGAATACTGATAATCTTATAATTTTTGTTGTTGTAAAAGTTAATCATGAATTAACCCTACTTCTAGGAATCTACTATAAAAACTAACCATGCATCAAGACATAATATTAGCCAAGTAAGATGCTTCCCAAAACCCAGCTTCAGATTCCTCTAGAAACCTGTAGTTTGCAGGCTTGAGCCTACATTTTAGGGTATTTCTAAGGAGTTTAGGTCTCAAATTTTTCCTGGGGTCTTAATTACTCTAATATGAGCTTACTTCATGTGTAGTTTGTCAAAATTATTCAACATTTGTACCAGATTCAAACGAACTCCATAAAATCAATCGAAATATACTTTAATTGTAAATAATATATTCAAAAGACATAATCATGAAGCACAAAAATGAGATTTAAGTTACCTATATAAAGATTACATGCATAAAACTTGATTTGAATAGATTCACAAGATAATCATCATGATAATATAAACAAGAGGTTAGGGGATGCTACTTGCCTACAATGGATCAAAGAGAGATGATTAAGCTTGCATTTCC
The DNA here is from genome assembly GCA_033043275.1 of Ruscus hypophyllum. Classification (NCBI taxonomy): domain Eukaryota; kingdom Viridiplantae; phylum Streptophyta; class Magnoliopsida; order Asparagales; family Asparagaceae; genus Ruscus; species Ruscus hypophyllum. Next base: position 6,492 of record JAUTWN010000072.1, on the reverse strand, counting down.
TCCTTCTTCCCATCTCCTTCTTCTAACTAAACTAGCAAGTGAGGGTTAGCAAATGGCTTGGTTTGTGGGGAGGTATGTGAGTGTATGTGTGATAGAAGGAAAATGAGTGCTAGGATATAAGATAAAAAAGTACAAAAGGGAAAATGAGGAAGGGAGGTTGTTATGGTTGGCCAAGGGAGATATATGGTGCTTGTAATAGCTCGGTTTAGGCATGGGAGGGGTAGTAGGTAGCTATGTGTGACTTTAGGGTGGTTATAGGTGGCTATAGGTAAAGTAGGGTGGCTATACGCGATGATGTGATGGAATGAGAGGAAAAAACTAGGGATCTAGTTGGGATCATATTTGGGCACCCTAAGGTGGAATAGAGACCGGAGATAGGAGTGCAGTGCAGAAATAGTCAATCCAGTGTAGCTCCGTGACCGAATATCAAGAATCGTGCTAATTAGTAACAAAATATAAGATAGAAGATTATAATATAAATTAAACTGTTTTTATGAATAATAAATACTAAAGAGAAGATAAATAAGTAGTTTAGATAGCCCAATGCAGTTCATGGACCTAGCAGATTATAATAATAATATTTTAATTGGCTAAATTTAGACTGTCTCCAAAAATTACAGAAAATTCACCATAAATCTAAAAAATGTGATGAATGTGTTTGTCTAATTTTTGTGATCATATGGTAATTAGAATTCAAATTATATTAACTCTACTCAGTATCGGACCAATATCGATATCTGGCATCCCAAACGGATACGACTGATATGAAAAAAGTCAATACAAAAAATATAACGACTAGGTCAATACAATGTCTAATGTTTATAACATTAATTCTTATTCAAATTAAACATATATTTGTTCTCTTGCCACAAATCATCATGTTAAATCATAATTACCTTAACCATTCATCATTTAGTGTAAAGTTTTAATTGTTATGAACTTATGATGTATGGATTAATTTTTTACTTCATTGATATCTCTAGTTTGAATCTGGGCTTGACCCATGAAACTATACTCAATTTAACATATATTAATAGAATAAATACTTCATTATAACAACACAGGAGAAATTTAGTGGGATTTGGCCACTAGCGTGCTACGACCTACGACATATTATTATTGATCTGTAAGCCCTCTAGCCTAGATATCGATGAAATTTTGGCACGTGACTTAATCGTAAATTATAGCCTCTATTTCCATGCATAAAATAAATTATTATGGTTAGATTAGTCTAGTATTACTCTCTCTTCATTCTAGAGTTTATGGCCATTAACACTTGTTGAAATGGTTACTTAGCTTAATTTAGGGTTTAGCACGACTAAACTTGATACCTCTTAAACACTTGTTCATGAATCAATAATTATGTTTAAGTTCTAAAAATTTCATCATTAGCCAATAGATTAATGGTTCACTGACTAAACCTTAGAACTCTAATTATGTAATTTAATTAATTTAAACTTGGATTAAGCTAACTTCATGACATCAAAATATGGTTTATACACTAAAGTCTTATCTTATCGTAAGTGTAAATCACACATATGATTAGATGTAGAATCATTGATTATGCTTTGTTTAGTTCCCAAGATATAACTTTATTTGATTTATTTACATAAGTTATCATTAATCGTGATTAGATGGACTTTTAGTGTATTAACATACTAAAGTTTGAATCTTGGCTTAATCTATCGGTAATTTCATAAATAGAATTATTGCATCATAAATGAACGACCATATAAATACATGATAGATTAGGGCTCGAAGACCCACGAACTATGATGGTTAGCTGGTGATTTACAGGTATGTCACGGGATAAAAATGCAAGTTTTCGTCTCTATTCATGTTTTTGTGTTATAACTATTTCTATATTTATAGCCTTATATTGAAAAACCCAGTTTCCAGAATCACATAGACCAGAGAGTAGTTCCTTAATTTTTGTTTTGTTAATCCAATTTGCATCAAATTTGCTCTGTGATTGATTAGGCTGAGTTCCTAGACCCTAGCACTATGTTTGAGCACGTATCATGCACATTTGTTAAGCTGATACATTCACATGTTAACATGCTATTTGAATAAATGTGACACATGTTCATAAGACGTTTGAGGTATGGATGTTTGGGTAATGAATCACACATTTAACACACTTATTGATTCGTGATTCAAGTGCATAGACTCTGACACTTTGCTTGCCATGCATGTGCTCTTAGACTTGATTTGCTCACATCATAAGCACTGCATGGTTATGTCCTTTCATTGTGACACTGCTTAATATAACATAATCTGAATCCCTAACACAACACTAATTCATGCTTAGAACTTAGTATCACTTAATACATAACATGATATGATTACGTGATTATAGATTGTCTCCCTATGTGATTCCCTAGTTTAGATCGAACCAATAGCTTATAATATATTCAAGACACTGGTACTCACTTGTGGTACTGGCTAGGCCCTTACTTAATTTATAAAGTGTGTGTCCTTACACGATACATGGTATTGAACCAAATTTTTTTATTATTGAATTAACTTAACCTAACTGAACTTGTCTTATATACTTAAGTTAATTATCACCTTACGATGCTTGGTCTCGACATGACATTTATATAGATTTTTATCTTGATGGATGTGACCTTACATACATCCTTATACACATTGCCAGTGTTGTATATTCTTTTTGATCTTGACTTGTATCATGACTGGCCCCGTGTTGCCATTTCCTTATCAGTTGTTGGTTAAGACTTGATTGATCTTAACTAGAATCCTACTTGATATTGGCCAGTTACTTGAAAGTGACATGATACTTATACCTTCCTACTTGCATGGCTTTTACTTAGCATATACTCATATAGTTATGAAGAATGGCCTCGTGTTGCCATGACACGTGCTTATGTGATTAAACATAATTATATTGTGATTAGATATGATTAGATTGTAATTAGATATGATCATGATTAGGATGTGATTAGGATTAACCCCATAATATCGAATCAGTTAGTCTTGTTAATTTTTGCCATGTTTACTTAATAACTTGCTTGGATATATATGATAAGCTTATTGTTAGAGCCTATGTACTCAACATGATAGGATTATTGTGAGAGATAATGTTCTTAATATGACATGACATACTAGAATATACATGATAGGCTTAGTGTCGGAGCCTTTGTACTCAATGTGATCGATTTATTGTTAGAGATTATGTGCTCAACATGACATAGACAATCTTAGTACCATAGCCTTGTTGCCAACATGATAGGCTTATTACTAGATACTATATGCTCAACATGAAATGACTTTCATGATATACGTATAGTCATGTAGCTAGAGATTATGCTCATCTTACTTGATGTTCAAGATATTGGTCAGACGTGGGAGTTACTTTTGTTTTGCCTGGTATTCATTGTTTGTTCATGACACATTATATCCATTTACTTTCTTGGTTACTTGGTGGCCTTAATGATAGATATAAAGAAGGTCTATAACCTTAACATGATTATCTTGAGAAGACATAATATTCCTATTGCTTGACTTGACATGATTCTGATACTCAACCTAATAGATGATATCCATGATCACACAACTAGTTATATTAGATATTTAACTTGACATGCTTAACTACCTGACAACATGACATTTTGATTGTACATGCTTAGTATATTACTAACTAATGTGATATATCCGACCCTTAACTTGCACCACACTTGACTACATGATGATACCTTGGTCTTATACACTTTACACCTTACACTACATGACATTTCTTCTTGTCCACTTTATTATTATTTTATTATTATTGCTTTATGTTTACATATCATACGATTTCTATGACTTAGTCACTACATTCATAACATACATTACCACTACCAACTTGTCTTTCTTATCACTTACAAGATTTGACTCCTGAGTCCCACACATTAGATCCAGATGTAGACAACCATAGAGGTGGTAGTTCTAGCATCCTATATCAGTCCATGTGATAGAGACTAAGTGGCAGATTTTATCTATGTACATCATCTCCTGACCATATTTGTTTCATGTTAACATGTGTCTTATAACTTTGATTTGGTCCTATTTTGTATTTACTCTTTTATTACCTTTGAGCATTATCATTTATTCTTTTACTACCTTTTCATTATTTTGTTTGTATTCAGAGGAAACTTTATATCCTTCATTATATTTATTTTTATTTATACTTTCCTAATTTATTATTGATGAAGTATTTATATATGTATTGTGTAGCAAATTATAATTTGTTATTTCTGTTTTGATGTACTATGATATTATTACAATAAAGTAAGTTCAATTAAGGCCTCGTGCATGCAAAATTTGTTCTTATGCATGCCTGCTAGTAGCGTACTCTATTTCTATACCCTCTGGGGAAATGAGATATTACTACAATTATAATTACTGTGTCGTTATAACTACCACTTTAATTTTTTATATCGGCATCTGGCCCTGAATACCAGTATTTGGATCCAAAAATATTGATTTTTAATTTTAATGTTATTTTTTACCGAGGTCAGTTAAGTTGGATTCATTTTGATTTATCGTGATCTCTAATACTTTTTTCTGATTTATTTTGAGATACTTTAAAAATTATCCCTGAATATAATACTATATTTCCAAATTTTTAATACTTTGATTTCTTACTAAATTTTACTTTTTAAAATAAATCAATCGTTTATCTTAGCATCAAAAATATTTGGAGAAACCATTAATGTGTTAATGACTCTCTACATTATCTAGTTATACAAAATCTTATTTATTGACTCTAATTATTTCATACCTATATCCTTGTGCACAACCCTTCATTAATTTCTCCATGATGTACCCCCATGCCTACCAATGATTTCATTTGCACTAATCAAGGGGATTTGTTCCCTTGATATTTCACGAGCCTAGATTTAGGGGCTAACCTAGATTAACTTAATCACTCTCTCTTACTCTCTCAATCTCTTATCTCACTTGCATTATCTCTTTGCGCACACTTAAGCAAGAGATTGAAAGATGAGAATAACAAGAACATGAAGAAGCTATAGGAAAGAAGATCAAGGAGGAATCAAGGGAGAAGAAGCTAAGGAATCATCCCAAAATCCTAGCAAGGTAAGTAAAGACCACTACTCTCTTTCTCAATAGATAATCAAGGAGGAATCCATGTGATATTAGGTTGGATTTGTGATGATAAGTGATAAAAATCATTTTTTACTAAAATTTTAAACTATTAAAACTATTTTCCTTAGATTTTTAACACTCAAGTAAAATCCTAATTTCGAATCAATTTTTAGTTGACTAGTACAGGTTATTAGTTAACTAGTTAAGCTATTAGTCGGCTATACCAATTCATTTGTTGATTATTTCAGTATCCATTTCTTTAATGTCTATAGGACTAGTTAACTAATCACTGATGTAGTTAACTAGTCTTATAATTGATTCTAATTTGCCTTTAACCAGTCGACTAGAACACTGAAGTAGTCGACTAGGTCAAGGTATAGTCGATTATACTAGGTCCCTAGTCGACTAATCAATGTATCTTTAGGCTTTTAAAACTTGATTTTTCTCATCAAATTGATCTTGTTTTATTTCTTTAAAATCTTATTTTCATGAGAGAATTATGGTAGGGGTTTCATATCGATTTGAGAGCCAAGGAATTTCATTTTAGAAATGTTAATTTAACTTATTTGCTTGATTTTTGTCTTTATGTCTTGATTGTTAGCTGACATAGGTTTATCTTGATATGTTTTTTCCATGATTGAATGCTTGAGTCTTGATATTTACACACAAGCATGAGCCCACTAAGCTAATAACTTGATATTTAATAGGATTAATGCTACAATTGATATTTAAACTTCATTTTCACTAGAGCACATATGTTTGAATGTCCACATGAATTTTATAATAAATATGCATGCTAGAGCTTATTAATGAAATCATGAACTTACCACGAATAATATCTTGACATGAAAACTTATACATGCTAAATGTGACATGTTAAATGACTTGCCTGTAATTTTATTGTGTGAATTTTGTTAATACACAAATCTTTGAATATCGTGAAGGCTAGAGCATATCTTGAGCTGCCATGAGTATTATATGCATGATCCTCGATTTCATAGACATTGACATGGGTTTAACCTATAGATGACATGATGATAAATATAGATTTGATTCGATTGATTAGATATTTCTAGTAGATTGGTGTATCCAGTTAATTCCTAGGATGGGAGAATAAGTAGTTAGACAAGAAAATTATATCATGGAGGATCATTATTGTGTAGTTATAGGCACCCTTTGCAATGATAGGCGAGATAGTGCTGAACTATCATATCATGATTAGTCTATCTTGTTAGATGGCTTTTACTATTTATAGTTGTTGTCATATACATAAGTACCTAGCAGTATGACTGGTTTAATGCTAGCATATTGAGGTTGGAACGGATATATACAAGCATTTATTTGATATGATTCACTTTATCTACCAAATCTTATTCAAACAAG
>JAUTWN010000071.1:0-13797 GCA_033043275.1 Ruscus hypophyllum | reverse complement strand
AAATAGGTCTGCTTTACGAAAAGAACGTTTCTGACTTTTCCCGCTATAGCGGACTATCCTTGATTTCATTGTTGACTCTTACTTGATAGTTATACCTATTTCGCTTTTTCTTTTTCTTTAAAAGAAAAAGCTTTCTTCGGAAATCTTTTACTCGTAATTCTAAGTGACGAAAGTCATTAATGAAAGTCAAGATCTCCTCTCCTTTACAGTCGAGTTAGCTAAACGCTCTAACCTCTCCCGTTGGTCGAGTTATCGCTATCGCTCTAACCTCTCCTTAAATTACTTAGTTGTTAATAACTAGAGTTAGCTAAACGCTCTAACCTCTCCCGTTGGTCGAGCGAATACAATAATGCCTCTCCTTTCAGTTATATAGTACTTTTCTCGTTACGGGAAAACAGGGCTATTTCTTACAACAAGAAAAAGCTACGGCTTGGCAGCGTGAATTGCGTATAATGACGTTTTTTCCGTAAAAGAAAAGAAAAGAAAAGGATGCACTCAACACAGCCGCTTCCATGGTGTTAAGTTAAGCTTCTGGGCACGATTGAGAAAGCCGTCTGAAAGCACTATCCTCTTCGTGAGGGCGAATGGCTACGTCCCGCCTACGACCCTCGCTGGGGTCTAGTGCACTCCTCCAGCATGCTTTTTTCCTTATGGTGAAGCACGAGTCTAACTCGCAGGACCGTATAATATAAGGAGCAATCCCTACGTCTAATCACCGAGCTCCGCTTGGACCGGCTTGGGGACTGATTGGTTCCCCTTAGGTGAATTGGTCTCTGCAACGCTATCTGTCTACTTGGCTCTGGTTGTAGGCCTTTCTGGGCTATCTTCTTTCTCCTCGTTCTTGGAACTTGCTTTAGGACTGTGTTCGTAATCCTCTATTCCCTCTGTTTGGATTCTACCTTGTTCTCATCGTCATCCATTCTCCTTGTGTTGAGGTCGTCTTTCGAACACTTCCTAAAGCACGCTTCTGTAATATCCTACTCCTGAGCTACCATGAGTTTAGAATCTTCATTAAGCTTTATCCGCTTCAATAAGGTATTACACTAGCCTTACCAGCTACGTTGGAGGAGAAGTTCTAGCCGCTTCCCCCTTTGCCTATCTTCCTGCTCTGCCAGTAGACCTCATTGCAAACCATCCTTCCCGGTTAGTCTTCGTAAGAACAAAGCGTATGCTTTTGTAATCATGCTATTGGTTTGGGCAAGTTCCCTATCTTCATTGCTCAGGGTGAAACTATGCTTTAACAATATCCTCGGGTTGCAGGATTTCTTTCTTTCTTTCTGGCCGCGTAGCCCCTTTGAATACCAGGAAATCGAAGATGCAGAGAATACGCTCTTGTTCTTACAGAATGCAACTAGTTGAATAGGTTGTTTTGTTTGCGACGAATACGCTCTTTGACACATCTATTAGATAGATGCCCAGAGGAGGATGCTAGTGAGTTGTTAAGGAACTTCTTGCATTGCACATAGGGAAGGTGCGGAGCGGTTCTTTATCTTATCATTGCCCTAAGGCTTGGAACTGAACTGCAAGTATATAAGAAAGGATATTGCTAAGAGTTAGCAGTCGAAGGGAGTTTGAACTGTGAAGGAATTACCGGTGCGCACAGAGAAGGGGGAGAGAATACAGAAAATACGCCCTTGACTATACGGAGGATAAGAAATTAGGCAGGACTGATTTCCCTTCTTATCTTATTGTTGAGACAGGAAAGCAGTCAAGCGAGTCGACGCATCTATCCGCAGTAGGAGTAGGACGTAGCGCATAAGAGGGTCTTAGGAATCGATCTAGATGCCCAGAAGAGGATGCTATCGAATGCCCTCTTTGACGGGCTTGTGCAAGAAGCCGATTATTCGACCATCTTTTCCAATAGTGCCATTTTATTGATGCTATCGAAGAAGAAGGAAGGCTCAGACTAATTTCCTTAGAAGCGTCTGTCTCATGTCAAATGTCTTAGAGCTGCTCTAGAGGAAGGATCAATAGTTCAGCTAGCCACGCACACGAGGAGGATTCATCTTTCAACAGCATTTCCGATCTTAGCGCTTTCTCATCGAAGATGCCCAACATAACCTCTTTCGGAAGAGATGACATCAAAAAAGTACCATGCCTGTAATTTCCTTCTATAGTAGAACATCCGATTCCATAGGCATTCTGGCTTGATGAATGCTATCTTGCTTGAGAAATCCCTTCTTCTTATTGGCTTATTCAATGGTATAACACTTCTCTCATCCCACTACCGCACTATCCATGTCCTATTCTTAACGTATTATACCTGCTCCGAGATGATAGATCGGATGAAAACAAGAGAGAAGGAGCTGCTATTGAATCCGGTCTTAGATGGTTGGAAGACAAAAGCAATAGCATGATAAGAATAGGAGGTTTCATAGGGATGACATCACAATAGGATGAAGACGAGACTGATTATCTGCTTTCACGTGGAAATGGGATAATGTCAAAATGCCTTAGAAAGGCAACTAGTCTTGATGCCGAGTCTAGCAAGAATAGGTAGGAACTGATTGCCTACAGGGGTTGTTCTCTTTGCAGGATTGGAGCTTTTAAGCCACTCTATGGCTGGCTATTAAGGATTAAGCCCTTCTCTCCATTCTCTGCTGAGACTAGTCCTTTGACTGCATTTGCATAGCTGGTAGCACCATCTGGAGAACTAGATCCTCTAACCGCAGCTGAGGATGTCCCCTTAACGGCTGTAGCAAAGCGTTGTACCTTAGTGCTAGCAGTTTCCTCTGTGATGGGGGAGGCTTCTGCAAAGCCGGCATTCTCCCCTTAACAAAAGACGGGCTCTGGTACCGGAATAGGGAACCAGGCATTAAGAACTACAATCCCTTTAGCCCAAGAAAGACCCAAGCCCATGAAAGATACCTTATATCTTATAAGATAAGGTATTCGCCCCCTATTACTTCAGGTAAGGAAAGATAAGTGTCAAAACTACAGATTGTTGCTTTCTCCACTATAGTCTATTGCTGCGCAAGGTTGCTTGCAATACAGTCTATCTTTATGGCATAACCCGAAAAGAGTTGTCTTAGTCGTTTCGCGCCTCACCTCTCCCTTGAGGTCGAGCCTTTTAGTCGAGCCAATTATGCATTGCCTTCGGTCAGTGACTAGTACGTCTTATTCAAACAATTTAGTGGTCGCCTTAGTCAGTCGTTCCTACATAAAGTGAAAGAAAGTCAGAATAAGAAATTTACTCAGGGAAAGCAAAAGATTGTAAAGAAAAGAAGGGTTTTCAACTTCAAAAAAGAAAGTCAGAAGAAATTTACCCAGGGAAAGCAGTAGTTACAGTACAGTTCCGAGAGAATATCTTCTTGCGGATCTTCTTCCTGAATATTCTTCGTCTGATGAGTGAGCTCGGGTGAGCGACCGAATTCCAGGGGATGCAGGTACTGCAAGCATTCCCCCAGAAGTCCCCATTGTCAAGAGAAGGTTTATTGATTGATTTTTCCTCTTCTTGTTTGAATGACGAGAGCAAGGCTTGGAAATAGGGGTGAGGGCCTTCCTCAAACTCAAAGGCTTACCAATGTCCAGATAAAAGACTGATGCTTCCGACTGAAGATTTGACTGTGGAACGAACGGTGCTGGTCCCACTCCTGCAAGTGAGTGCGGGATGCCTGAGATCCTTTGGCCCTAGGTCTTCATTGTCAAGAGGAGCTTGATGTACGGATTCTGACGCCAACCACTCTCATGGGCTTAGAGGACAGTCAGAATCCTATGAGAGGAGTGCAAGCGGACTCCCCACATTCACTATAGAAGAGCGAATCCTGACCCACAACAGGGAATGCTGAATAAGATTGGGTAACGATCACAGAAAAAGGAAGTTGTTACTTTACAAAGTAGTCTTTTTGTAATGCAATCGAGTCACAGGAAGAAGGCAAAGCGCTCTTTGTCTGAATGCCGCTTCGCCTGGCACAATCACAGTTGACCTAGGGCTTCCGTCTCCTTATGCTGTGGATTGAACGGCATCCAAGTCAGCAAAGAGAAAGGCCCATTGTCAAGCTAAACCAAAGCACTGGTTGGAGTTCATGTAAGATAAAGGTAGGGGAGATGGCCCTACACCAGGAAGAACATACACTCGCTATACGACAACAACTGAAGCAAGAAGGATGTAGATCGCTCGTGACACAAGAACGTCAGTCACTGAACTCGCTGCGGGAAACCTTGCTCCGGGGCAGCTGTTGAAACTTAGACGACTCAAGGCTACGGCGGGAATGGATGAAGGGCCTACCTTAGGTTGGACGGAGAGATTCCTCCATTTCTTACTTGACTTTGATGAAAGAAAAGAATCTTCCCAGTGTGATCTCATTTAGATCTCAATCGGACAAGTTAACCTTTGCGAGGGAAGAAAAAGCTTTCATCTTACTAGAATACCGAATAGCCTACTTTTCATCATCTTATGCAATTTCCTACATCGAAAGCTTACAAGGCCCTTACACCAATCACACGAGACCCCAATGGTCCTACACCCGGATACCCTTTGACTCGCTTACACATTCTCACTCAATCAAAGAAGACAAGACTGTATGAGTTGAAACTCAAGGAAAAAAAAAAGCTTAGACATCCGAAGAAAGGATAGGATACCGAAATCGGCTAGACCGGCACAGTCTCAAGCTCAGGTGCGAAGCGAAAAAGAAGGACTTGACGACGGGAAGGGAGTTAGACAGTCTCAAAGGCAAGGCCCTCAACGACTAAACGATAGGTTTTTTTCCTCTCCCGTTGGTCGAGCGTATTAGTTAACCTCAAAGACCCTAAAAAAAGAATAAGCGACTACCTAAGACAGGCTAAGGGAATAAGAGAATAAGGTAATGTCAAGCTGCCAAGGCCCTGACTGAGAGGATGAAAGGCTTAGGCCATGACAGATTCGCTTACTGAAAGGGCTGCTTGAAAGGCTGGCTGATGTGGTTGAGGAGGAGGAGGAAAAGACACTCAAGGCAAAGCCAATGCCACAACCAAGAAGAAAAGATCGTAAATGCATCCGCCATTCGAAATGAGAGGCCATCGTCAATGGTGATAGACCCGCGAACCTTACACGATGACGATGGACTACTGACTACTTTACGTACGATTTCCATGAAGTTTATTCAAGCCTGAGGGAATTCGAAGGCTAGCAGACTGATGAAAGAAAGGGATTAGGTCGTTGAGGCGTCAGCAAGTTCAAAGGCCTTGGCCGGGAACTACTGCATTACCTGAGGACGGTGCGAAGCGAAAGAGTCAGCCCTTGCTTCGACCGCTAGAAGTTAGAGTGCCCCTGAGACGATCGGGAATGGTGCCAAAAACCTGACCCCCGCTCTCATAGAAAGACATACCGACAGACGCACAGAAGCGATACAAAAAAATAACAGAAGGAAGACAGGAATCGAAAGCACAGACCGAATGCACCACGAGATTGGACCACTAGCCTGACTGCCGAGAAGAGACCGACAGACTAATGGATTACGGGACAAGGGGCCATACCTAATCTAATAGACGGAATTCGGAATTAGTGGGGTAGCGGCTAGGGGTTCTTAGTGAGAGGAAAGAAAGCTCCTTCCCTCCCTTGCTATTCAAAGCTCTATCCCCTGTCTTCTAGAAAGGGGAAGTCTGCTTCATATGCTTTATTAATAATAAACTCTTTCCTTCTTCCCCTGCTCTGCTCTTAGAAAGAGAGTCAACCGATGCCTTTTAGTTAAAAGACTTCGCTAGCACCGTCTTCTTCCCTCAAACATCTGCAGATCGGTGTGGTTCAAAAGAATGAATGGCAAGGGCTTGGGTAAGCATTCAAAGGAAAAGCAGTAGAAGGAGGAATTCTTCTCATTATTCCCTTCCCTCGGGAAGTACGATAAATTTCCTTTCTTCTTTATCGCATTGGTCTCGAGTTTCCACTTTCATCCGACTGTGACTCACTCACTGAACCCCGGAAGGAGTACTCGCAATTAGGCTCAGTCTCGCTACTTATGAATCTGCAATATCGGTAAGGAGAGAGGAAGGAGCAATTATAGTCAAATCAAAAGGGAAGAAAAGGATGGACTACCGAATGCTTTACATCAGAATGTCATACTTACTACTTCCATAATTTATTTAAACGAGCCTGAGGGATGTATAGGATTCCTTGCTTGAACTTGATCCTGATCGCTAAGCTAACATGGGGAGAGCGCTTTCTCCCCGACGGACAGGAGAGGGAAGCCCAGGGCCTTGTCCTTCCTTATCCCTATCTATCCTACGCTCTTCGCTAGCTGCCATTGCTTAGACTTATTCAGGAAAGAAAGCAAACTCATACTAGCGAGGGCAAACTAGACTCCCTTAAAGAACTAACAGCGCAGTAAGGGAAGTTAAGCAACCAGCCTTACCCTAAGATCTATCTCTCTACCCAGCCTAGCATCCAGATTCAGTTAGCTACTTACCTCAGGAAATAGATCCCATTGATTAGGTATTGATTAGCTAGTTACCGTAGTTGGGTTCCGATCTGTCCTTGCTTGATAGATTGGTAGATAGAAGCCATACTGGCTTAGTTAGGTACTTACCCCACGGAGCGGTATTGGATTACAGGAACAGAGCTGGCTCTATCCATACCATATAGGGAAGACGCTGATTGCTAATTGTTGTTGTTGCGGCTTCCGTCTGCTAGGAGAGATCAAACTAGTCAATCCAGGGGCTTAACTTAGCATTATTGAGTAAGCGGCCGACCATTAGTTCAGAGATATTCCTTTCCTCCCATGCCGAGCTACCTGGGCTTCTGGGCCTATGCAATTATGTTGACTAACCATGGATAAGTCCGATTCCCCCACCGTAGCAGCTCTTCAGCCGTTTAACAAGCTAAATAGAGATTCCCCGATATTCTAAGTGAGCAGGAGATTCATAATAAAAGTCAAGGTGGTTGTGCGTGGATTCATAATAAAAGTCAAGGCTGTAGTTTTTCAGAGAATTGTACGGAAGTACGGTTTTGTAGTTCATAAGTTCATATACCTTCTTACGTGCCTGGTTTGGTACAGATGTACTCTTTAGTAGTGTATGAGAGACGGAATATAGTCGTTCTGGGGAAGGTATTAGTTGCCTAGAAAGGCAAGTCAGTGGGTCCTGTCATCTCGATATTCTATGGTTCTGCCCCGAGATTATTGATCTTATTCGTTCGTCCCATGTGCCCAAGGCTCTTATTATAGCTAATAGTGTGACTGTGGCGACCCCGAAATGATGGGAGCCGGCGGAGCAGAGTAAGGGTGAGGGGGAGTGTGAAGGGTAGCCTAAGGGAAGGGTTAACGAGGCGTAGTTCGAATCTGAACTTCGATGCCGAGCGTAGACTACAAATTCGTTAGGGAGTGAGACTTGGGGTACATACGCTTTGAAACCTGGTACCCGTACCCGAGTGGGTAGGTAGAGACTAGGGGGCGCAATACCACTCTATAATATAACATTTTCGTCAACTGAAGCAAAGGAAGAAGACGGCCTTCTGACCTTTTGATCAAACTTGTCGTGGTACCCGCGGAAAGAAAGCAAACTTCACCATCGTTCGGAGCCAGGCGTAGAACTACTGATGATGATGAGTAATTGAGTTGAGCGGAGTAAGTTAAGTCAAATGGGAACCAATAAAACGGAAATCTCCCTAAGTAGCATTCTTGTAAGTAGAGAGTAGAGCCGAATCGGTGGACTGCTCGGCTCCTGCTTCTTCTCTGTTTTCTGCGCGCTAGGCGCTACGCCCTATTGTGGTTAAAGAAAAGACTTTAGGTCTACTTTTCCGCTTTCAGATATATATACTTCACTTTTCAACTCATAGCTTAAGCTCTCAGACTAGAGCTATTCTCACTAAACCGAATCTGTAAATCGAAGACGGGTAACTAACCTCTTTGAATGAATCTGTTACTAAGCCGACTCTGTGCCCGCATCTGTAGACTGCATTGTCGATACTGGACACGGTAACTTAACTGCTTATTATTGTGTCAAAAGAGGAACTCATACTCAAAACATAGCTTTTAAACTACTAACTGAAGCTATCAGACTAGGGATCTTTTACCCTTAGACTTCTCACTGTGAAACTTCCATGTGACTCCCTCACTCCTGACATCCCCTAACTTTGACAAGGCAAGAAAGAAGTCAGCTCTTAGCGCTTCTTTGGCAAAGGCTACTCGCTCGCGGTAGAGCTGTCTTTGCTAGCTTTATGGGCTTTACTCAAAAAGAAAGGCATTTGTTTTCATGTCTGGTGTTCTTCACTACAGACATAGGAAACTAAAGATTCCAACTAAAGAAAGAGGCCTTAAAAGAAGGGTTGTACTATGATAAATCTTGATCCCATGGGACTAGAGAATTGGCGGGGGAGAAAGTCAATCTTCCTCAGAGCAGAAGGCAGAGCAAGCGATGGGGGGAGGAAGAAAAGCTTTTCCAGCATAGGATGGAATGGATAGGATTGCAATTGAGGCAAAACGGACTACAGAATAAGAGCCTATTAAAAGAGTAACGGGCAAGGAAGATTATCTATCTCTAGAAAGCTATCCTCCATCAAACAGAAATCAACGTTAGATCCGTTAATGGCTCTATGGTAATGGTGCTTCTCAACGAGTCCATCCGAACTACTTCTGATAGAGGAGTTCAAAGGATGAAAGCGGAGGAGAAGAAATGGCTTCCTCTTACTTAAAGAAAAAAACAACACAGAAATAAACGATACGATTCACTCTGTTATAAGGAGTGGAGGAAAGGATGAAATAAGGAGATTCTCTGAACCTCTGTTCAGAGGACCAAAGATAAGGGATCTAAGAGTCCCCAAACCAAGCCAATTATCAAACCAGAGGGATATGGAACTACCACTACCTATGTTCCATTGGACACTGCTAGCATAGAGCTCCCATCCTCTGCCCATGCTTTTCCAGATGTGAGAACCATTTTTAAAAGAGGTTGCAACCCCATTCCTATTCAGGTATTTAGCTTTAATGACTCTAGAGAATAGTTTCTGACTATTTTAAGCAACAGACCAGTTGAGCTTAGCTAAAGAGACCAAGTTGTTTTGTTAAGTTTTACGAATACCCAGTCCTCCCGGGTTTACAAACCTCTTCCCACTTAATAAAAAATAGGATGCAGACCTTTTCTATCAGAGCCATGACCCCAAAGGAAATCCCTAGAGATGCGATCAATGTTGCTACAGATAAGATTTAGAGCTTAAAGCACTGAACACGTTCCGAACTACCTCTGCTAGAATATAGGCAGTAAAGGAAGAGAGGAAGATGAATCCTATTCCAGCAGATCGAGAAATAGCCATCAAATCAAGTCGATCAACTAATTACATAATTCATGCACGAAAGCACTGATGCAGTCTCTCCGGAGTATCGGTCGGTTATACCCCAGATCTGCTAGTTACGACTATAGATCCGACGCACTAGCCAGCACGGCCTTTACCAGTAACCATTCTTAGGGGAAACAACCTTGAAAGGTAGGAACCGGACATCCTTCATCCTTTCCGGGAAATAGGTGCCATTTCCAAAAGAATACCTAAGATCTAAGCGGGGTTTTGGAAAGCGCCTAGAAGGGAACGTCAACATCAGTATGAGAAGGCGGGCATTGCATTGTTGAGGAGTCAATCGGATACCGATATTGCTCCCTTCGCTAACTCAGCGCAAGCGGTTCCCCTACAACATTGTGGTCAGGCTCTTTTCCTGCGGCTCCGGTGGAAGAGGGGGTTAGCAAGCTGGTCATACGGCGAAGCGGCTCCATACGGGACTGGGTTGTTAAGGACGGATTCGAAAGATAGTTCCATATAGCTCGTGGGGGAATTTCCCTGCGGGGCTAGAAAGGGTTATGAGTCAATCAACTGGCTGAAAGGCTATCCCAGCTTCAAGGTTGCTTGCAATATAGGATTTGAAAATTCAATATCTGTCTCGCCTGCCGAATCCTTAGCTTAGCCTTAGCCTGGGTATGAATCCCATGCCATCCACAGCGGAGTCAATAGCTTCGGCAGCCTACTCAGATTCGATAGCTGCGGATTCTCTTGCAGTAGCCATTCACTCGACCAGTTCATGTGCAGCTTCTTAAACATCTGTAAAAGGAAGAACCCTTGTCCCGCTTCGGAATAGCAGCTGTGAATGGAATGGGGGAATTGTCCAAAGCGTTATTTTGCCTTGATTACCCTAGTTAAGATATCCCAAGCAAGGAAGAGAATAGGTAATAGGCTGCAGAGAGGATACTTTTGCACTTTCGGATCAATGATGAGCTTTTTCTCTTTCTCCTACTATTGAAGCACATTAGCATCCGCAAACGATCTGCGGCATTGACTATTTTCTTTCCATGCCATGACATGAGACAGGACAGATCTCTCGCAACTAGTTCCCTTGCCTCAAAGAGTCAATCCCTTTTCATTCCTGATTCCACTCCTGAATACTGTTTGCAAACGAGTTAAAGGCGGAGTGACGGCTTAGTTTTGGATTCGACAGTAGGGATAGGAATGAAGCCAATGATGTCCCCAAACGAGAAGGCTGATCTTGTATTTCGCCCCAGAGCAGAAATGTGGGATTACTGGTTTTTGCACTCATAGGTTCTTTGCTTTTCAAAGCGGAGCCGTCACTTAATAGGGCTATTGCCTTACTCATTTAGGGCTTGGTCAAGAAAGCGTCGAAAGAGTGACTCTTGCGGGGACAGGGAAAGGGCTTGTTAAGGACCTTCTTCTTCTTGTCCTAATGCGAGCAACTGACATAGGTCAAATCGAATGCTTATCCGGTGTTCGGACGAAAGAATCTTGTTCGAGAATCTGCTCCACATTCATGCCCAGAATCTGCTGCTCTCTTTCCTGCAACCGAAGCTCTTTTCGCCTTTACCGGAGCTGCTAAAGCAACTGCAAAATTTCCTGTTGATTTCGCAGGACAGACAGATATTGAATTAACGGAAAGGAACTGAACCAGAACTGCCTTAATGGACAGGGAGAATAGTCTAAGAAGATGCCATAGAAGCAGAACCGGTCTTAGATGGTTGACGGATAGGTTTTTGCTTTTTGCCTGGCTGGGCATAGTCAGAGCTAGCAATAACTGTCATACTACTTCCCTCAGACTCAGAATGACTTTCTTTGGCTTCTCGGATTCTCTTGTTCCAGCAATGTCCAATTCTGCTTTCAAACCTGAAAGTCCTTATTGCAGCGCCATTCTATTCCGAAAGTCAGGTCAGTGCCACAGGTTCTTCTCAAGCATCAACATCAAAGAGCTCCAATGCCCTTACTTGAATCTAATCTAAGGAGGTCGATGTCCATTCAAAAGGGGAATTGATAGAGTCAGATGAATGCGCAGGGGATTCTTACTAAGACTAGCACCGGATTTTCCACATGCAGTTGCAGAATTAGCACTCTCGGATTCATTCTTCCTAACAGCAGGGGATTTATTTGCCCACTACTAGAACGAGGACAGTAAAAGCTACTTTGCAAGCATTCCAGGCTAGGCACTGCGGTTATTCCTCCAACTCCAAGAGGTTCTTCTGGGCTAGGCTAAACCTTCGACGCCTTCCACTAGCGGATGAATATTCAACTCAAGATATCCCCTCTGCACGCGGAAAGGAAAAGCGACTCTTCAATGGTATATGCCGAAAATCCTATGTTTGTTTGGAGTGACCATGATGCTGGAGACCCTTCTTTCGTGAGACAGTTGTGATTCTTGACTAATAGACAGATGGGATACTGAAGAAGACTGACTCTCTTAACTGGCCCAAGGGCCCACGGAGCGGTAAGGCTAGATGCACCTCTACGCAACGCCCCTTACGACTGCTCTGCATCTAGGGTTCTGGCTTTCATCGGCGTAACGACTGCTCTTTTCCACTTATACTCGCCAAGGTAAGCTCAGAGAAGAGTCTAGAAAACTCTCTTTGCCACTGCTGTTATCTCTGTCCCCGTCGCTGCTACTCTTACCTCCCTTCCTTGCCTCGGTGTCTTCTACGCGAATACGCTATGCTACCATCAGTATCAAAGCTAAGCGCTCCTAGGCTCGCAGGCAGGGATGGTGGGGAAGAAAGCGCATTGCGTGATTCCTGTGGGGTGAGTAGGATCACAGAAATATTGACTTACGCGGGTCCAACTGACCAAACAAGGAGTAAGCAGCGCACACAGGAAATAAAGTCGGTCCAAGCCGCAGGCTTCCTCGCTTGCTTGCTTGACTCACTGATTCTTTAAACCAGCTGTATAAGAGAACTGTATTGCAAAATTTTGTTATTCAGATCCGTTGAGCAGAGGTGGAAGATGCCCTTTTCGGACAGTGGCATCGCGCGATACTCAAGAATGGAAAGCGCGGTCGATAGTGCCCTTCATAGAATGGTACCTATGGGAAAGGCGAGAGGGGTACTTATCACTATCCGAATCTGCTACTGAAGAATCAAAACCTCTTCACGATTGATCCTGGGTTAGAGTTAGCTAGACTCTTGGAAAAATAGACTTTCCTTCTCTATACGTACACGGGGTCTGGTTAGGAACCTTATTTATATTTATATATGAACCCGTTTCGGGCTAAATAGAAAGATGAAAGGATAGAAAGATTCAAGTTAGCCCAAGCCCAGAGGCAATCAAGCCTTGGAAACTAGTTCAAATAGAACTCAAAACTAGGCAATCCAACTTCTATTGACTTCCCTGGAACTAGCTGCCATTTCATCGGTTGTCGGAAGAGCAGTAGGTCTTGGTGCTTGAGTCAGTCCGTGGGAAGAAGAGATCTTAGTTAACCCCTTTCACTAAGGCTTAAGGCTAGCTCTTCTCGCTTAGCTAGTTAAGATAAGAAGTTCATCCTCTTATTGTCTGAATGCCATCTGTAACCCAACCTTTCGGCAGTCGCCGCGGGTCCCTTGTCTCGGGCGTAGACCCGGTTCCTAAACCTATAAGTTGCGATTTCATTTTGATAGGAGTAGTAGACATAGAACACATCACCATAAGTAAAAACGAAATTCCTTGTCGGATCAAAGAAAGAGAGCTAGCGGATGAGAGTGAACAGAACAGACACGTGAACAAAAATGGAATAATCAAAAAAATGATAGATATATTAACACTGCTTACCTCTTGAGGTTCGTCGCTCCTCTCGTCTGAAACAATCAGTCGAAGAAAAACTTCGTACATTACTCGATTCTACATGATGCTGGAATCCGATCGGGAAACCGTATCCAAGCTCCGTGGCTAGTCTGCGCTCTTTGGACTTTTAAAACTTAGTCATTCCCCCCGAAATATGGATCCCTAACCTAATAATAACAGTTAAAACTTCCTCCGCTTTGAATAGATAGTAATAAGAAGGCATTTAGACTCTATTCCTAGTGGGCTTGGAAGGAAGTCAATAAACTCTAAAAGCACAATGTACAAGAAGGCCATGATTGGAAGTGGGCAGTCCTCTAGCGTATAACTTCCAAAAGGCTTTCAGTATTCTGATCCGGTTCATCAAAAGCCCTCAAAAGAGTCTGACCTTGCATCTATCTAAGGAAGCGGTATACGCAATACGGGTTATTTGACGAGCAAGCTGGGTCCCCTATTGGAGTCGAGTTGTCCTGCCTGTCCCGAATGAAAACAAAATGGTTCTACCCAAAGGAGGGGGCTTCATCAACCGCAAGAGTCAGGTCAGAAGAGACTTTTACTTGTTTTGAGCTACAGTCATCAGCAAAGAGTAGGTAGGGCACAATCCTTTCACAAAGGAAGCATTTGGACGGTAGTGAACGGCTGATCTGATTGGCCAACCAAAACCTTCTTTTTTGACTGGATTCCCGATAGAGGAAGATGAATGTGCAATGGAATCGAAATTGGATGGTTGTACTGCTACTGCTTCCTTTAGCTGCTCCGGTATCGGCATCGGCAGCATTCACAGCTGAGCGGATTCTATCACTCTCACTTGCAGCCTA
>JAUTWN010000070.1:0-13932 GCA_033043275.1 Ruscus hypophyllum | reverse complement strand
CGAGAGAAAATCTTAACAGTTACATCCAATCACAAACTACACGAAAGTTGCCCCTTTTTTATGGAGATTTACCCATCACAGAGATGCACAGAGGAAGAGAACGAACTTCATATATCCCTTTTCCACTCAATCCAGAAACAAGATCGGACGTTCTTCCGGTTCGTCTCCATTTTCGTGAAACTATTCCTCAAGCAAGGCAGCCGATAAGTCATAGAAGGGTTTGTGTGAATAATGGAATGGTAAGCATTACTCATTTTAAAGTGTCCCACGGTGATATAATATCTTTTCAAGAAAATGATGCGAGAGCCCGCGGTGAAGAAATAAGGAGATCCTTCTATATCGAAATCTTAGTTGAAAAAATAATAGGAAAATTCCGGGATCACCCGGTAAGAATGTGGAGAAGAACCAAAACTGAATGGTTCCGCCTACTCAAAACTAAGAGGGGATGCCGCCTACTACTAAAAGACCGGTTTTTGCAACAGTTGCGTTCTTCTATGCAAGAAGAATACTTAGAAAGAACAAAGAAGTTTGGATCAAAAAAAGTATGCTTAGGCAGTTCTTTCGCTGAGCACAACAGAATTAAGAGGAATTTGTATCATTTCAAATCCCTATTCTTATCGAATAGAAGGAACGATAAAAACCGAAATCTTCCTACCCGAACAAGAAGTCCTATAGTTTACAACTCTTCTTTTTATAGTAATTCGACCTATTGCTCCGCACCCCCCCATCAGTTTACTATGAAGAGAAAAAGAAAAAGGATCGAACTACTTACTCATTATTCGGAGGTGAATCATAGAACACTAAAAGCTGTGGTATCTTATGGACCTAACATAGGTCACATCCCTCACGACATAAGATTGAAAGATCCAAACCTTCTTCTTCGGAGCGGAAACGGACGTGGCCAAAACATATAAAGATCGGCGTAGTCGCTCATAGGGACATATCTATCCATATAGAGGATAGTCTAGATCGATTCATAGATAGATCTCTCTCCATATAGATAGGTATCTCCGTGGATAGAGATAAAGATAGGGATCCATCTAGATCTTGATTCACTATTTATTTCCATTTTTTTGACGACAAGTTTGAAATCTTAATGCAGGTAAGTCGAAGACTTCTCGTCGAATATTAAAGGAAACATCTTTTTAAAATTCTTGCTTGGGTCGGAGCGTAGACGAGCGAGTAGAGCCCAGGAAACAGGGAAGCTCGTCATAGAGGGAGCAGTTGACTAAAAATAGAAGACTGCTGCCTTGAGAGAGGGCGGCCTCTCTCGGGAAAGATGGCCCAATTTCTCTTCTTTCTTTTTCACCTCGTTAGCTCAGCGGTCTCTTTTTTGAATAATAGCATAGCAGCCGGTTTGAGATATTTCGTTTTATAATTTCCTGCTATTGCGTTCCTTTCAGAGTTCCAAAACTTAAAAAATGGAAGCATAGACGCGACGTAGCCAACTTGGGATTTCCTGCGAGATCTTTTAAACCGCCGGGACTGAATGGAATCCGTTTGGAAGGATCTGATATTGAAAAAGCGATCCAAAGAGTTCCAAACCTCCATAGCAAGCTCACTCTTGATGAAGAGGTGATCAAGACTTTCTTTATCATGCTCCGAACAGCACAAGCATTTGCTTGCTAATCTTATACCTTTCGTCTTCATTTTATCGCCCTCCCTTAACTTCTTTTGAAATCCCCGCATACAAAGTAAAATAAGAGGCTTCCACGCAAAGCAAAAATGCTTCGATATCATTGAAAAAGCAGTTTCTATGTGCATCAAGCACATCTATTCTTTATTGGAAATAACTAGTAAAGGAGTTGGCCTGGTCAATAAGAGGGAGTCAGACTTTGAACTGCATTTTGAAAAAGAAAGTATCTGAAAGCCCCTACGGTTTGCTGCTTCCAAACCTGGTTGTTACGCACTTGGAGTGAAATCTGTTCTATTCTCAGGCAACCCCGCCAACACTTAAGGGCTCAAAATGGTTGATTGGAAATGGAGCTAGAACAGATGGGACCAGATCTATCAATCAAAAGCAACACAACCCTAATAGAGAAATAAGAAGAACTTCTACTTCTTTTTTTTATACTATTCCTCCTCACTGAACACCAACTAAATATCGATGAAAGGTGTAGTCGAAGCTACTCGATCATTCAACAGGACAGCTGGAATCTACGCTAGGATCCAACCTGCACTACTAGCTTTCTTCTCTTAAGATTTTTTATATTTTATTTAGATAAAGTTTTCTTTTTCTCAAAGAGAGTCTCAGTCTAGTCACCCCAGCTTCCTACCCAATCCTACAATAATCCTGCTCAATCGCCAATTCTAAATCATCAAGTTATGTTCTAACCTAAATCCTAAGCTCAACCATCTCCGGTAACTAATCCTACCCAGACCGTAGCACTTCAGACCACTAAACCTCAGGCTCGGGGTTCTATCGAGGATGACTGCGTCCGACTTGAAGAGGATGATTAGAGACCTCATGAAAGAGCCTACGCCTCTAACAACGTATTTTAGGGGGTTAGGGCGGTTCCTTAGGCACCTTCACACATCTACTTATAACAAGCACGTACACACAAGCAAGCTTTAATCCTGTTATCTTAACTGAGAATGCCGTTACTTATAGCCTTTTAACGGCAGCTACACATTGACCGAGAATGAATCTTTTAGAGGTTTTGGTTCCATGATTAGAGTTCAGGCCATTCCCGAGAGAGGGTTATTGCTCTTCTCAATGGATAGGCAAGTGCCAACAAGCGGAGGTTCCGGGCGAAAGGGGCATATTTAGGTCGAAATTGTAGGACGAATTGTCTCATTTCTGATCCCAACTACTAAGGGAGTCCGTCGAGGCCAAAGATAGGCTATTCCAGCAACCCTT
Source organism: Ruscus hypophyllum (assembly GCA_033043275.1). NCBI lineage: Eukaryota > Viridiplantae > Streptophyta > Magnoliopsida > Asparagales > Asparagaceae > Ruscus > Ruscus hypophyllum. The sequence continues at coordinate 11,072 of JAUTWN010000070.1, read as the reverse complement.
TCTTCGTGGGACGCTCTCTGTTCCATATCAAAGACCGGGAGTCCTAGAACCGATCGTGTACTTAACAAAGGCTGTGCTTGGCGCACCACCTGGATGGCCCGACTGGCGAATCAGATTGATAGCTTTTTGAATGGGGCGAGGCTAACGGCTCCGATAGAAAGGGTCTATCTGCTCCAGAGAAAAGAGATGTATGGTATGCCTCACCCGGTCAATGATGAAAGAAATTCTAAAAAAAGAGAGTCACACATGGGAATACCCTATCTGAAGGGTTCTCGGTAAGACCATACAGAAGTAGCCAAACCAGAGTTCCATGGGTTGATCAGTCATTAGGGAAACCTTCCTCTGCCTTGAGGAATGGGACCGAAATTGCATCATATAAGAAAGAGTAGTAGCCGAACCAGCTGACATAGCTAGATCATCATCAAAAGAAGGGGCTTCCTTTCGCTCTCAAGTGCTAGTCTCAAATCAAGGAGCCTTCAACGGCGAATCGCGTGCGGAAATTGAATTGTTTCATTTTCAGCATCTTGTCTTGGTCTTCAGTCAGCTATACTAAATGCATTGGATGCCTGAGCAACTGCATCGATCCCATTCCTACTTCTCTTGCGTCCCTCCATCCCAGATCTATAGGAACAGGGCTGACAGCAACACCACTAATTGAACGAGTCGGGATGAGAATCTCACATGGTGCCGTTCCTGCGTTCTCTCTGTCCAACTCGTTACGCAATTGACGTAGTAGACCTCTCGTATGATTGTTTCTCTGTCTCGAAGGCAGGTTAAGTCAAGTGTAAAATCAGGGTAGTGCATTAAGAAGCTGCAACTACCGCATCAGCTAGAGCGGCATTAGGCATTGGAAAAGTGCTTCATTCCGATAGCGATTTTAGGCTTTCAGAGCGGGAGAGGAAAAGAAAGCATTTACAGATAGTCGCTTTAGTCGCTTTTCCTTGCTTGAATTCCTACTTCATTTGTCAACTGGAACTGTTAGCTCCATTCGATCGGACGGAAAGCCAGGAAGGCTTAAGGGAAGGAAAAGCGGTCTTTGTGAACCTTATCCGATTTCCCCCCTATGCGCCAGCCGTTTTCTTGCTTCCGAGAAAGCCTATTACAAAAGGACTAGAGTGTTTGTTAAAGGGAGGGGAGATTTTATCTTCATCCGGGGGTTTATTTCATTCATTATGAACTAAAAAGTTTAAGGCTGATTAGTGAGGTCTTAAAAACTTCATTTCATTCATAATGATCGGCCATTCCATTTGTGCTTTCAGCAAGTAGGCGACGCGAATCTATGCTTTCTATGTTCAATCGGATACCAATTTCATTGCTTGGATGCGTTTGAAAGCCTCGAGATTACTTGCAGAAAAAAGCTTTCTAGGTTTGTCTTGTGTCTCCGTAACAAATGGTCCATTTTTTGATGGGCGAACGACGGGGATTGAACCCGCGCGTGGTGGATTCACAATCCACTGCCTTGATCCACTTGGCTACATCCGCCCCTACCCCCGCACAGGTTTAAGTCTCTATCTACGATCAGATCCTTTCTGAACTCCCGCTATCAAAGAGAAGCTTTTTCCTATACTATAGTTGCAAGTCTATTGTTGTGTTTCGGAATTAGGGGAAACAAAGCTTCAACAAGTAGAAGCTTCCTGGCAAAGCTTCAAACAAAGAGGTTGGGCTGTTCACTTCATTGATTTGACTTCACTTTACTTAAGATTAAAGAGAGGGGCCGGGCGGGCAGTGAAGGCTCATTTAGTAGACAGCGAGCAAGCAGCAAGCACCTACTCCGATCAAAATGAAAAGCAGCAAGCGGAACTTGAAGAAGCGAGCCTCTATCAGAGAAAGCCGTTGCTCTAATGCCTCGTTACGTCGTATACTTCACTCGCTCGTTAGCGCCCTCCTTCAGCTGGCTTCGCCCTATCTATTAATCTCTTTTTAAAAATGGATATTTAGGGATCTCTCTTGTTCATAGATCTTGAAACCAGATCAATATCCATTTCTCAATATATCTTTCTATCGATAGAAAGGTATAGATCTCTATATGGATCTATCTCCATATCTAAATATGGAAGGAAGAACCAACACTGAAAGGGTGTAACCAACGGAAGGTTCTCACCCTGTCCACGACATTGTTCTCCGACGATGTCCCCTGGGCGAAAGGGGCCACCATTCTATTTTTTCTTCAATCGTTCCGATCAGGACAAGTGGGTTGGTTCGTTTTCTGTTCCAATCTACACAATTTTATGTCTTCGTTCGTGATCATGTTGGGCGAAAGGTAGTTGTAGAGGAGCGGCTGTGAAACGGCGATTCCCCCCTTTCCATTGAAGTAGGGAGGGCCTCCTTCCCCACCATTCCGGCCTATTATTGATAGGGATTTTATACCGATGCTGAAGGTAGCTTGCTTACCAAGCCACCCACTTGAGAAGCTAGTCGCTAGAAAGAAGCGCGAAGCTGTCTACGAAGCAAAGCTTCTCCCCCTGTAGTCGTAATACTCGGCTCGTCGCTACTTTGATTCAAAACAAAAGGTAACCGAGGGTTCCCGACTTTCTCCGGTTTCTGCAACCGTCACCATTTGTCATTCCGATTACTTCATCCATAAACCTTATTTTATTATTTAAAAATAGCGATACGCTCTAAAAAAAGTAAAGGATAAGCTTGCATTCTAGAAGCGGTAGCTTCCCGCCTCCTTCATTCCTACTGCCTCCTTCGGTGATAAGTTCCCTTCCCTTTTTCAAAATGCCTGATTGGTCTGCTCAGCAAACGTACAAAGTGGACCGCAGTTTGGCTGACCCTCTTCTTCCCATTCGGGTTGGGTTGACCCAGAAGTACAGTAAAAAGGAATGGAACCGCTGGAGAGTCGTCTGAAGTTCACACACACTTGGGCAAAGACGACTGACTTTGGAAGCGGAACACGAACCTATTTCCGCTATTCCGGGTTATTATTGAGCGTAGCGAAATCATATGAGAAAGTAAGTGAAGTTTCTATGGTGTTCTACCTTTGCGTAGTCTCGGTCCACAGCTGACGCAACTCCGTACCGACGTCTTACTACTATTTAACTTAATTCATTAACGGCAAAACTCTTTCAAAACCTGAGCTTTCCTTAACCAGCTGACCTTACTTCGTAACCTTAGCCCCTTTCTTTATAGTTCGACTAAGTGACTTCGTAACCTCAACGTACTTTTTTTCTTACTGTAGCATAGGCCTTCGCCACTTCAAACGGGCGCTTCGCCCCCCCCCCTGTTTTTTATTAGAAAGAGCGGGGCCTTACTTATTCAGGGGGGATGAAAGAAAAAAAAGGATCCGTGGGCTTTATGATCGGAGAAAGAGAGGGGGCGTGGTTGGTGTGTCACTGGGTCGGTGGGGGAACCCGTAGGAAGGGGGGACGACCCGCCGAATTCACATCAGAAATCGCCAACATGAACACAAACGAAATCTTGAATTGCGTATAGAAACAAAACGAACCACTTCTATTCTCGGAGCTGAGAGAATGGCTTTTTGGTCCCTTTCGTCCAGTGGTTAGGACATCGTCTTTTCATGTCGAAGACACGGGTTCGATTCCCGTAAGGGATAGGTACTCATTCCCGGCCGCTTTCAGTTAGTGTTCATTGCTGAGTGATCGCTCGCTATCTGGCTTGAAAGGGTGGTCCGGAAGCTTCCTCTCTCCCAGCAAGCAAGACGAGATCACCACTTCTCTCAGTAATGGACTTCCTTGAATTATTCCTTAGCCTTAGATGTCCTTTCATAGATTCTCGAACCTCCGACAGACAGAATCTCCATGCATGCGTTCTTTCTCTCCTCCCCTCGGCCATACATCTCTTTTGTTCCCTTTCTTTTCTTTTTTCCGTTTTTGTTAGGCATTGAGCCCCACCTTAGGTGCTGAGTGCTGTCCTCCCCTCCCTAATACCTAAAAAGAGTTCCGTCTATGGAGCCTAAAGCTTCAACCATGGCAGTAAGTAGTAAGCTGGCCTAGTCTCTCGCCCAGCCTTCGCCTTCTTCAGTGGCCAAGTTGAAGCGTTCAACGGTTCTTCGGCCTACCACCTCAAGGTTGAGCTTGTTCAATTGAAGCTAATGCTATGCTGCCCTTCCCTTGTTCAAGATAAAGCGAGGACTTTCTTTTAGCTACCGGCCCAAACAAAAGAGATTAGCCTCTTGATCGATCGATTGATTGGATCGAAGTACGAAGGGGTTGATTGAAGTGTGAGATCAGCCCAAGACTAAGGCCGAGCAACTAGCTGCTGCAGGATTGGACGTCTATCTATCTCACCACGCTCCCCTACTCCTATAAAGGCCGGCGGAAGGAATGCTCTGCTCATCTTTCTTACGGCTCGTTACCGCAGCGCTCGTTCACCCCCTGACTATAAAGCTTCTTCCATTCAAAAAAAAGAGGCAGGCCTTCTGAGACAAAGCAATCTTCTTAAAGGGGGGGTACTCAATGAAAGGGTCGGACTTTCGCTCAAATGGCTTCGTTACTCATCTGGCTTTCTCGGGAGATGCACTCATCCGGGTGAGGGAGTCTTTCTTGGGATCGGGATCAGAATAAGGAGAAAGATCCGGATCTTATTTTGTGGAAATGGTATATCCGGGATCGAAGTGAGAAGGACTGATATCGACCAAAGGGCTTAAAACCGAAGCTAAAGAGATTCCTTACTTTGAGGAAGGAGTTTCACTCAGACAAGGCTTAAAGCAATAGTTGTTGAGTACCCAGATGCAAGGCAATCATTCCGGTTATCGGAGTGGAAGCTTATCTAATAAGATAAGGAAAGGGTGGCATAGAAAGAAGAGTTCTCCTCACTCGAATAAGAGTCAGACGAAAGGAAATCTAATCCCAATATTCCCTAATAAGAAAGGGTGTAGACAGGTTGTCAAGGGAATTGAACTCTCTCTTGCAGCTGCAGTCTCGGGCTTTCACTAAGTCTTTTTTCTTCACCGGAATTGGAATCTGAGACAAGAGAATCAAGCTAGATCCGATGCCGGAAAAGAAACCTTCCCTTAAGCCGAAAGCGGCTAGAGCAAGATCGACTGAGTACCAGTACTGCCATGCCCAAAGAAAGTGGAACCTTTGAAAGAGGCCCGAAAGCAAGAGAAAGAAGGTTTCGTTTACCACTGGAACTGGAGTAGCAGAACTAGGACGACGAACAATGCTCGGCACTCTGTCAAGTGAGCCCCTCTCATTCTCTATAAGCCCTATAGTTGCCCTGTATAAGTATTCTTGGAGCTGGCCATGCCCTACCGTATTGAGAGAAAGTAGAATCGCAACTCACGGATCAAACCAAAGACTTATACAGTGAGTCGATCTAGTAGACGAAGGTAGAGTCTGAGGGCAATTGTTGACTAGGGCTTGACCAACGTAGGTGCGCTCACCACGGCCAATCCCATTTCTGTTAGGAATCCATCAGTGGGAGACCCCAGACCAGTTAGGAGCAGATCCCCTCACCCTGATAGTCTGAGGCAGGCCGTTCATCGGTCTACGATCAGGTTGGGCGAATAGACGGTTATGTAATCAGTCTGGAGGAAACTTCCTTTTACCACCCCTCTGCCGCATAGAAGTCAGCTTTCAAGTTAGTTCCCTCATCTCAGCTGGAAAAAAATCCTGGATTTTGCCATCACTTCTTGGAAGGGAAAAAGCTTTCAAGTCAAAGTTAGAAAACTCTCCTTGGCTACAACTGTTTTTAGTATATGGATGGAGAGAAACCAGAGATGTTTCAGAGGATGCAAATCTTATGCTTCTAAAGTCTTGGCAGATATTGAACATTTGATCCAAGGGAAGCTGGACAAAGATCCCAAGGAACTATGGGAATTGGACTCTGTGTAAAGAATGGGGGATTACGGACTCTGTTCTTTGTAATTCGTTTTTCTCTTTGTTTTGTTTTTGTGCTAGTTCTCTAACTGGTGTTGCCCTTTGTTTGTTTCTGGGGTATGCCCCTTTGCGTCTGTACATTCTTTCTCCTTTTTCATACAAATTTGACTTACCTCCCCCCAAAAATCATTTGACCGGGACGATTCTACTAGTTTCGAAAGAAAGACGTTAGATTAGGGTCATATTCTACCCTGTGGAGCAACTTCCTTCAGTTAAGATGTGAGCTAGGTGTGGGGCTGGCCCTGGTTAGGCTAAGGAAGCGGGCCCCTCTTCTGAGGAACGTCATGGTCTAAGACCCCTACGACTTAATTACCCCTCGGGAAGGAACCAAGAAGAAGGCGAAAAAAAAACATATGGTTCATAGCGCCGGTGAGGCTCACAACAGGGAACGAAGGCTGGTCGAGCCCTCCAAACCTTCCTTTCATAGAAATGGGCTTATTCTTCAGCCGGAAAAGCTGCCTTTTATTCGTTATCTCTTCTCACCCGCCACCTCATGCGCCAAACTAAACCGGCTCGCCCACCTTCAAGTTCAAGAGTCGTAAGCCGAAACGGCAGCATCATCGTTGAAGGATTCGAGTATGCTGCTTAGCTTAAGGCTTTTACTTATATAATCTAACTTTTTATAAGTGAAGAATAAGAATGAATGAAAGGAGTTGCGTTCATGCGAGAATTTGATTCATTCCTTATCAGAGAGAGACCCAAGTTAAGAACTAAGGAGAGGAAAGTATTCAATCCTTGAGGATTGACCAACTTCATAGCACGAATACGAATTAGGGCTCTTTAACAGCATCTCGTCTCCGACTGAGCTGATTAGCTGATTCAGTGCCTTTTTTGTGAGTGAAAGTGTGGGTAAAGAATCTTGAACTTGAAGGTGAGCAAGACTCAAAACTAGGCAACAGGTTGCGTTGCCCGGGGTGAAAGACACCATAGACGAAGTGTTTAATGTAGCAGCTGTGGCACCCGAAGACATAGGAAAACTGACTCTTCATCTTTTTCTTTTTTTAATAGACGTCACCCACTAAAACGTCAACTAAATGAAAGCCTCTTCCGGCGCTTGTCCAAAAAAGGAAAAAAGCAACTCATAAACCCAAAAAGTTTAACCCAGGTATACATATCCTTACCTCATCTCTGGTTCAGGACCAACCATGCACTCACACGACTCTATTCTTAAGCTTGCAGTAGTGCCGTTGCTCTAGTAGTCCAACCATGCAGTAGCATACCAATGCAGATATCGGAGATGATACTCCATCCATCTTTCTTTCAAAAATCTTTAAAACATGCAATCTGCATCGTCACCATAGAAAGTACGAATCCGATCAATTTCAACTTCATTGAAGTTTGATGGACGTACACGCTCCATGATAAACGCCCTTACCATTCCATACTGCTCTGCAGTCAACACTCCCAAATCTGGAAATGCTAACCAAAACTTCAATGGTAAAGGAAGTATGCCAGTCGGCGAAAACATTAAGAGATAATGGCGCTTCCAACGTTTAGATGCCGGAAGACCTTGACGTGAGTAGACCTTATAAAAGAAGATCCACCGCGTAACCTGTACGAACACAGCAAATTGACTCGCAGTTCCGAAAACAGGAAAGTGGAAACTCCAGAAGAGAAGAGAGAGTACGGAGAACCCGAAGGGACACAGGACTAAAGTAAAGTGTAACCTTATAGAATAGGCCATAAATCTTTTAGCAAATTATAGAGCACTCACGTTAGGGACTTTTATGGACTGATCAGCACCCCTTTGGTCGACTTCTCTTGTCACAACAGCGTAAATGACCCCGATTTCTTTGCTCTCGCGCTCAAACTTCTTCTTGGTGAGCAATTGGAGGCGCTTCTGTCTTTATCTTTAAAGGGAGGCCCTTTAGTAGGGGCGTACTCATTAGACTACTGAAAGGAATATGATGGCTTAACGCCCCAACTGTTATGTAGTTCTCTCTTATATAGAAATAGGTATCCTCGCCCTAGTAGTGCGGACTCTTTTCTGAGTACGTGGCTATCCCACTAGTAGGGACTTATTTGCCTGTAAGTAGAAGGCCTTTTCTATCTATTTAAGAAGAATCCCTTTCTAATTTTATAGGATAGTACTTTTTTTATAGTTATTGCTATAGTTATCAGTCATTATCAGGTAGATCATCTTGGTATTTGATGCGCCCATCGATCAGATCAGGATATTTATCCAAAAATTCAGGAAACATTGTGGATATCGTCTTTTCTAAAGCCGGGTTAGTCACCTCTGTAGGTTTCTTTTCATCTTCTATTTCATGAAATATATCTGTAATAAGCTCCCCAGAGAATCTCTTGACTAGTAAATCAAGGAACTCATCCCATCAGTGCCCTCTTGTTAGTGCTAGTCAGCTACCATCCTTGATATAGGTTGTTCTCCTGTGCTCCTGTAAGAAGTCCTTCCTATACCTGATGCGCTTTTATCCTTTTTTTAGTTAATGCAAAGACCCAATTCGCCCGGGCTGGGATGGCTTCCGACCTAAGCGGGGTTGCACCGTAGGTACCCGCAGTCTCCAGAGTGTTAGTCTGCAGGCAGAGACTTGTCATCATCCCAACGTCATCAAAAGGCCTTCAATCCAGTAGTATACTTTTAGGTGTCCGGTCTTTGAAACCAGACCGCAGTTAAAAGCCCGTCAACTAGCTAGCCTACCATACCACTTAGAAAGACGGTGACGAAAGTTGTCACAAATCAACCCTATTTCCTAGAGCAGATATAGTTAACCGAAGGGGTTGAGGGATTCTTGCTTTAATCCGTCCCGCCATTCCTTACTTAGGAAGGAATATAGTAAGAGACGACTGCTTATCCATCATCTTTTATGAGTGAAACAACGAGCTCTATTACTCTTTGTATTTTAGCCGAAGGCCTTTTGACTGTTATAGTCTCTCGCTTGGACTCTTCTCACGAATTGGATTCGAACCAATATGCTCCTTTCGGCGCGACTTCTCCTTTTAGTCGATCGTGAGTGGGTCTGTCGTCCTCCTCATTATAGTCCTCCTAGAATCAATAGCATTTCGTCGGAATACATCCTGTCTTTTCACCTTAGTAGTCCTATGCATAGTAAGTACTATAGCCCCAATCATGGCTACTAATAAAATCAGACTAGGAACCAAAAACCAGACGGAATAGTAAGTATAAAGTAAATTGCCCAATGTTTCCAAATTAGTCCAACTTCGTACCTTTCCGGCATAAACCATATATCTCAGAGAGGTCGTATTTCTTTGGGTTGGTAGTAATGGAATGCTTTCATTATCTAAAATGAAGAACATTTCCCACCAAAAGATCAGTCCAATAATACCACTCACTGGTAAATAGCGCAATACTTCTTCGTGAATCTCCGCTATTTGAATATGGAACATCATAACAACGAATAGGAATGAAACGGCTATAGCTCCTATATAAACTACTGGGAAGATCATAGCGAAGAAGTCGAGACCTAACAAAAGAAGTAAACCTGAAGTGTTGCGAAAGACTGAGATGGGAAACGAAACGGAATGTACCGGATTTTTAGCACGTACAACCATCAAAGCAGAGACCAAAGCAAGGCTCGACAAAACAGAAAGTATCATAGTACGTCGTCCTTCCCTGAAATGGAACTTTCACGCTGGAGCATGAAAGTCGATCTATTACGACCAGCGCGGTTGTTCGTATTTCATTTTCTTCTTCCAGGCCAAGTCCTTCAAGCACTCACTCAGTGACTTACGAATTCAACAAATACCCCCCACCTAAAAACCGAAGCTTCTTTGGCCGTGTGGAACATGGATTAGCGTTATGTCATTCCTACAAGTGATCCCCCATCCAGGATTGGAAGAAGTGCTATATGAGGACTTCGAGATCAAATAGAATATGTTTCTTTCCATTCCTCGTGAGCCACTTATTTCTCCGAAACAAGAGATCAAAGGGATCCTCCTCCTTTTTCCCAATAAGTCGACGGCGTTACACCATTGGGATACTTCGAATAAACTGGAGTACATATAGGATACACCGGTGCTAAAACCGCTGTAATGACAGGTTTCCTAGTTTGACCGCTCCTTCTATTTTGAGAAAGAGGGTGCGTAAGGACTTATTGTCCTTTGTTAAAAAGCTTTTCTTTATTCGTGCCAAAGAGGTCTCACAAAGGACGGTATTCTTCATTTGGGACGTGAAGATGATTTCTCGCCATTCCTGACGTAAGCTTGTCACACTATTATCCGTATACCTCGTACGGAGCTCTCGCTCAAAATTCTTTTCTATGTCAAACATAAGCGAGACCCGACGTGGTTCGGGACTGTTCCATGTTGTCTCTTTGTAAGAGAGATTCAATTTGCGGGTCAGAAAAGTGTCGATCTCATTATGTCTAGTTGCATCTTCCATTAAGGAAGGTGGTTCTATATCTAGGAGCTCCGAGGGGGAGAGGCCTTGTTCGTAAATTATGAAGGGTTCCTCCTCCTGAGGGTTACCTCCCGTTACGACTAAAGCTGACCCCGATGAGCCCGAAGGGCCTGGGGGTGGATTGAATCCACCACCAACGGGTAGACTGCTCTCCCCTCCATCTGGTAGGAAAGGGTTAACAGCAGACCACAGGTCGCCCATCAAGACATAGCCACGAGAGAAAATCAATGGGATTAGGAAGAGTCTTAGAAAAGAGTAGAAAAAAAGCACTTGATTGGGATGAGCCGTCCGGTTCGCCATGTCAATAACAAATAATTTACACCTCAGATCTAGATAACAGAGAAAAGATTGGGGTCGTATGAAAAGTTGGTGACGCATAGCTAAAAAAACGCCAGGAACCTTCTGAATGACTAAACAAATACCAGCTAACGGACCGAACCCCGCCCAATAATTAAGATTGCTCGGGGTTTTAAAATTTATCAAATTCTTAGATAATTTTAAGAATATAGGTTGTTTAAGAATAGATAAGAGTCGTGGGTTCCTTATAGTCATCATTTAATTCTATTTTTAGACTTTTCTATCGTGACAACTCTTGGGGATGAACATCTTCTGTAAGGTAAGCCTGATATGAAGAATGTTGCCCTCCGCTACCGCTCTGAGAGGAAAGAAAGCATCGGTGCGATACCTATCAGACATACGATTCTATGGGGACATAGTTTATCAAATCGATTAGTTAAGTTCTTCTCAATAATAGTATGCCCGCACATTAGATTAGTGAGGCAGACTAGACATACCAAATGAAAAGACTTCTCTTTGAAAAGGTAGTTTACTTACACTTTAGTATCTGCTCC
>JAUTWN010000069.1:0-13949 GCA_033043275.1 Ruscus hypophyllum | reverse complement strand
AAGACTATCAGCTACTATGGGTGACAGAATGCGCGCAGTAGGGTAGGCGGAGGTCAAGGGAGAATACATAATTAAGAGTTCAGTATTGGCATGAGTCGACTAAGGATATAATTCGCCAAAGGAGTGGATGTTGAACTATTACAATAAATACCAAATCTCCACTCGTGCATGTAGATTTACACAAGAAGTATATATCCTTAGTCGACTCATGCCCACACTAAAAATGATATATACGTGGGTTGACCTCACTTATAATACGAATAGCTAAAAATAATAATAGAGGCCTAGGTTGGTAAACTCCATAATTACTTCTGTTTAACAATCTTCATAGTTAAATACTTTACATACAGTTAGGTTAGTGTGTTAAATTCCTTCCTAATTGAATTTCAGCTACTAGGATGTGGCTATTAATGAGGAATCGTCTGGTGTTTCATAAAATACACTCCTTACCATTATTCCACCCTTCTGGATAAGGTGCACAGTCAATAAATATCTCATTCAGTGTACTCATTCTCTAATAAGCACCCGTATGCTATCTTCGATATCTCCATATCGAATGGTTGTGAGATCAACCATTGCCATCCAATGATACAGATTACTCACATGCCGATCTATCAGGAGTATCGAAGATAGCATTGTAAGCCTAGGATACAGTGCTAATTTATAAAATAATATCAATGAAATATTATGTGACCCAAAACTATCCCTTTGGTCAACTTGGATAATCTAGACTTTAAAATGTCGACAAGCTGGGTCCCACTTTTGGTGATGAATGTAGTTTTCGGAAAAATGCTCAAATATTGTAACAATATACCCACTGTGTAGCAATTATTTTCGGAGGCGAACATGTTAGGCACCTTTATCTTAGTTATTCATCAAATAATTGATACAATACAAGAGCCTATGCGTCATTTAATTAGGACATCGATGGATTATTATCGTTATAATGTTATATAGTGAGATCATTAAGTTACTATGGTAACTGTTACCACTTGTCTCTGATCCAATGGACAGTGTCAATGAGGGTGAGCATATACAGAGGGTTTAAATTTTTCAACATCAACTAGGAATGACATCGCTTTAAATTACAGTTAAATAAATCCTCTTCTTAACCCCTCTGTTAAGAATTTGGGTTTATATAGTAATTAACAATCCCAATAGTGCCTTCATATTTATTATTGCCAAACAAAGAAGGAAATATTGATGGATAATTAGTTGGAAATAAGGCAAGCTTACAGTGTTTTAGCGGTTAAGAACACTCGTAAGCCAAATACAATTCACATATGACTGATAAAATGGTGGTAACAGTTATCGTGGTGGATAATTCACCACTTGTGTTATTATCTCTTGAAAATAACACATGTATTATAGGAGAACGTATTACTGATTAACTTTTTATCACATGATTAAAACAAGTGGTGTCTACATATTAGACAACCATTCACTATAATCAATCCTTAGTGAATGATTATATAACTCTTTCAGATTTCCTCTGAATGTGGAAATTATCAGATCTCAATGTTGCATGTCTGACTTGTATATAACAGTAATAACTGGATGGCCCCACATTTCAAGTGATTTATTAGATTTAACTTACGAGAAGAGATATGGGTTAACTGTCATGCATTTGACAAGAAAGATAAGTCAGACATTGGTAAGATAATGACCCAAAGGAGCGGTAAGATCTACATTAATGGATGAGGCTATCAATAGCTCAGTACCCGTATATTGCAATTTTGATACTGTACACTTATTATGGTCAGTCTACTTCGACAAATGGGGATTTATTATAGCAGTAAGGTGATGGTGTTCAGTTATAATATTATCCCCCCAATCAGCAATTATCTTTCCCATATTCCATACAGTTAGGAAATGCTGAGCTTTGAATTGTGACATCTCGCATTGAGGGATCCAATACATGGTAATTCTAAGCATATATTCTGGTAATTCTATCTGAAGTTTTATTTACCAGTGGAACCACTATCATTAAGATCTTCAACTCCAACTAGTTGACCATTAGCAAGTTAACTCAACACAATAGATGAATAGCGTTAGTATATATGACTGTTTACAATGATAGGTTTTACTTTTAATTATTCTCCTAAAACTTAGGTGTTAGGGTACATGCAATTTTTGGGGAAACTACCGGCGGGCACTCCTAACTAACTGAGTGCACGAGGCCCTATTACCATAACACCTAAGTTTTATGATTGAAACAGTCCTCCGTTATAAGGTGGCATTCTTACATGGCGAATCACATGTATGAATCTCATTTAGTGTCATGGAGGTAATCGAGCGGCGTGTTGCCCTCGGCTGTCTATTGTTCAAATTATTAAACAAATATGATTGTCCAACACTTGATATTGTCTGCAGTCTTTACTATAGCAATAACAGTTTAAATTATACTCTTATTTGGGTGAGGAGTTTATTGAACCTATGTTCTTGCCTGTACATCCCAGATTGCACTAAATTTCAACATACTTAGCCAGCACAGCTCATTGAACTCCCTAGCCAGCACAGACAAATTTAAATTAGATATACCGAAAATATCTAATAGTGCAAGGCTAACTTCACTCTCATATAGTATGCTATAGCAATACTATTGGAGTGTTGGAGGTACTGTATCCAAGAAATTTTTAAAAGGCACTGTAGCATCTCGCGGAAATGCATATTCTAGTAAGTATATCTAAGAGGGAATATATAAATTTTTAAAAGGCACTGTAGCATCTCGCGGAAATGCATATTCTAGAATTATCCAATGTATCATTAAGTAATCATGTTTCCAATACAAAAATTCGGTTACTTCTTCCAACCTTTAACTGAAATAGTAGTCCCATACCATTTCTCCGATTACATGGTAGAACTTCATAGTATCTCGTTCTATGTTTAAACTGTATATAGTAGTATTAAGTTGTGCAGCATATTACTATCTCATAACTCCCTCATAATAGGGCATGAGTCCATCTTTCAGTTCGATGAGCTAGGGAAAAGACATGTGGACGGTATCTCTGTAATACTTAGTTAAGAGTGTGTGCATGCTTGCGTCATGGACGCCCCAGGTTGGTTCATGTGTCTATGTTTAAAACTAGTCTGGATATCTAAATGGTATTCATCATGTATGGAAAACCCATTAACCCGATTAACTTTAAGTGCCATGGCTGCTAGTCTTCTCATCATTCGACACATGCTTGGATTATACCCTTTAGATATAATGAGAAATGTTTCCTAGACCCTGTACAATCCAAACTTCATTCGATACCAAATCAATCAGTATAATCACATACTACAGGTCCTACACGTGTAGTATGGATTGATATGTCGCTAACACCATTCTTAGTTGATGACTGAACTATAGTGCCATTAATTTGAATACTTAATAACTTATGTGATTAGTTTGTTGTATGAAATTATAATATGGTTAAGGAAAACCCAAGGACATCGATATAATGATAACCCAAAACTCAGAATGGTGTTAGCGCATCAATTCATACTACACGTGTAGGACCTGTAGTATGTGATTCTATGCCATTAATTTGAATTATAATATGACTAGCTTGCAAAGATTCCCATCAGTCAACTGATCAGGAAGTGGGCTAACATCCTTAAATTACGAAAGAGTTAGTTTTCTAGATCTATATATTCAAAACGACAGTATCTTGGGAGTCTAGATACATTTAATCACTTTAAAAGATAAACAATCACAGCAATACTGACACTGCGATGTAATTACTACTGAGGTGCTCGACTTATCCTCCGACTACAAGATTATCATCACTTTTGCACCAGGGAGCTAAGGTGATTGATTACATTAGATACACAATGTTCAAACAATTGGAGATAAACAAAAAGTGGATAGTTAACTATAGTAGTCAGTTTACACTCTACAGTTACGTTTATGATTGGACTAAACAGATCAAACAAATTGTCAATCCGAGGTGTTCAAAAATGGCCAACCTAGGTTCATCCTCCACCTTTCCGGAAGGATACATAGTTAACTATCCACTTACCAGTTACAACATGAATGATAAAGACCACATATTGAATAACAAGCTCATAGAGAATTGCAGAGATTGAGAGACATACCGAACCTCTATATTATTATTTTTGTAACAAACCACTCCACCAGCCGTCCGGTTTTCATATTAATGAGGAACGTAAAACATAACAAATTAAACGTTACAAAGTTAACCTAAAAAACGAACATTTTAGTCTGTTAAGCTCTAAAATAGATAACAGGGTGTCTAAACATTTCTTTTTCTTATTAATGTAAATCTACGATAATGTAATCCTCGCTACCTGGACATAGTAGTCGATATGTTTAGACTAGTATAGAATTCTCCAATAACAGATCACAAAATTGCTATCCATAACAAAATATTTCGTAGATGTCATCAAGCCACTCATTTGGAGAGACTGTGTGTGAGAATTGTACTAATGAAACTTTTAAGTCTGATCCTTACCGTGTCCAGGTAGCTCTATATTTTGTTAACAGATAAACCTAACAGAAATTGTCATGGGCACTAGAGCCGGAGTCTATGACAATACTGACTGAATCTGTTTGAGAGAGAAAGAGAGATAGAGGAGAGAGATTTAACATTGTTTGCGTAAAAATCTCTCAAAACAAACCAGTAGTCTCGGTTATATTAATAATTTATACCCAGTTTCTAATCATGTCATGTTTTAGCTGCATTAATACTTCAGACACAAAACACATTTGGCCTATGATCAACTTATGAGACCTTAAATGTGACGGGATTATGTAACCTCCATCACCAGGTTGATAAAGTTTGGCTAGTTCATTATAAGTGGAAGCCATGAGAAACATTACACAATGAATCATTTATAATGTCATTTCACTGGAATCATGGATGACCACTTATAAAGAACACTTTAGAAAAATTTTGATTGGTGTCCCGCATCTTTACTCATTCCCCAGTTAGTACCTTCATTCTATACTAGTCATCCATGATCCTAATGCATGGGCAATTATGTATATATGTGACAGTTTGGATTAACTAATAGTATATCTATTACCCGCCTCCAAAATTAAATCTATTGCTCATGTAGGAATTCTGACCATACAACAGAATGGTGCTGATTTGTACGGAATGACAGTGGGAATCTCGTTATCCCAGCACTTACCGTGTATTACCAACTAGAATTCAGCTGCTTGAGACAAGGATGGTGCTGGGTTTTCAAAGAAATAGAGCTATATAAGTTAGTAACAGTTCTGATTCCAATTGCCCAATATTGTGTCATGGGTTTGTATTGGTTGCTTAAGTGTTATAATTGAAACTCATAAATGGCTCCGAACCAGGATAAACCCATGGGTACAATCGGATTTCCCATTTGTAAGAGTATCAAACAATAGCCTATAATAGGTCTGGGGTTACAAATAATAGACTATAACTGTCGTCCGTTACCGGAGTCAGTCTGCTGGGGGTATTTTCTAGAAATCAAGATGTAACAACCGACACCCTCGGATATGGGGATATCATTTTAGGGTGAATACTAACACTAGTAACCAAGTTTTATAATCACATGCCTAATCAATCTATAAAGGGTGTATATATTATAGTAAAAGAATGGTTGTAGTAGCAAGTTAATTCTAAATCTATTTCTCATAAGTTATTGATTTGCACGGTCATTTTTGTCACATTCGGGCTAGCCTGTATTACCCAATCTGGAATAGAAAGCGCGGATTATTCTCCGTCAAGTTAAGATAGTGGGTAATGAGTGTACCTCTATCAATTTACACCTAAGGAGCACATATCAAGGGGGTAGTATATATCAACGCCAATAAAGAATTTTTCTTCACTGACAGTTAATTCCCATGGATCTTCTTTGAAATATAATAACTGATGTGGTGTTATCTGAGATGTTTAAATTTTTGATATCTAGTACAGCCTCATCAATATCCTTAACCCTGAATAGTCTTACTTAGGTGTCTTTGTTATTATCAATAGTCGTGGGTGTAACCATAATATCTATTTTTGATCTTTGGTTTCTGCATACCGTGCTTGGGCGATCATGCTTTACCTTTGTAATGACTGGTGGAATGAATAAGGATTAGTTCAGTCTCTAATAACCATCTACTTATGCCTCATTTAATCATAGATCAGACTGATAATTTAGTACATGTTGCTTGTTTAATTGTAGATCTAGGTTTAGAACCATAGTGATGAATAGTTCTTGGTTGTAAGTCATCATTGGAGTTTGAACATGCATCACGTGTACTACTGTTATGTCTAACATAATCAACAGGAGTAAATTATCTTTATGTTATTGCTAAACAACTTTTAATTTGTAATAGAAACACACATAACTCATTTATATATTGAATAGTGTATTAGCCTGGCCGTTACTATTCATAGTGCGTCCACGGCTAACACTATTTATCTCTTCGTGTTAGCCTGGCCGTCAGTGACATGTCCTTTAGAAATTACTATATATATACAAAGTTTCATACCGAAACGTATAAACCCTTATTACTATGACAAATGTTTACTAATAGGACTATATCTGACCTTTGATATAGTTTCTATCAAGTAGGCAATTTGAGAGAGGCAGCACAGATGAGAGAGACAGTAGTCATAGTAAAGAAACCAGTATCCTACTTAAAGTATTATATTATAACCCCTAACCCTAACCCTAACCCTAGCATTCTCTCTATCACCCCGTCAACAAATCACTAGACTATGAAGCACGGGCACAGGTTAGAGGTGTGAATAGTTCAATGGATAACCGTCACTTTATGACAGGTGGAGATGTTGATTCATCTTCCTCTCATCAATATTCACACACTCAATTATCGCAGTAATTAGTTAGAATTATCGACTATTCTGATAAACATTATTGTTAG
This sequence comes from Ruscus hypophyllum, assembly GCA_033043275.1. Taxonomy (NCBI): domain Eukaryota; kingdom Viridiplantae; phylum Streptophyta; class Magnoliopsida; order Asparagales; family Asparagaceae; genus Ruscus; species Ruscus hypophyllum. Next base: position 7,087 of record JAUTWN010000069.1, on the reverse strand, counting down.
TAGGAATCACCTATGAATCAATATATTAGTTTTATAAGTAAGATCAGAGATGAAACTTCATGAATTCATTCTGCACGATGACATGCATTTAAGATAACTAAGTTTAAGCTACAGTGTAAAGGTAACTATCTATATGATATAACGCTAATATAATCTTCAGTACAGTCAGGGGTATCTCATTTGTGGAAAGTAACATGGGTTATTATTTGTGAACGATATCTTGATGATAGAACATCAGAATGAATACCACATTGGAGATATTTCCGAAACTCGCTATAGCAAAGTATTCTATGCATGTGTAGAGAGAGAGAGAATAGGAATCTATGATCTCTTCATGGTAAGGAGAATTGTTGAGACTGGATCAGGTTATGAACTACTGGCCGGTTGGTGCCCAAGCATTATGCTCCGGTAGTGATTACAATAGCATACAAATTCAATCTCTAATATTGATAATGTTATGAGAATACTGTGACGACATGTTATTCATACCGGAGCATCCATCTATATAATCACTAACGTCTACACTTCTCTGTGTCCATCATATTAGAGATGAATTACATGTATCACCGGGATCTAACGTCCTGCTGCAATACTTAATCATAGACAGTGTAGTTTGTATGAGTTCATACATTTAATGAATTAGAACACTGTTATTATCTTTTAAGTATACGATAGGGAAATACACGTCCATAATTGATTAAAGGATATTACTCCAAATAATGTACGTGCAATTTGATTTATACCTCAGTATAATCTAGAATTTATTAACACTTGTAAATATCCATTGTTGGAATTTTTTGATTTCGCCGGACTTGATGCTTACCTGTATCTACTTGGAAACAATTAGGTTCTAGCAACGTGTATCAATAGATCTACTTTTCCAATTAATTTTGAGGCAAGTTAACCAAGTTATCCCAACTGTTGTTTATGCAATTGACTTCAATATTCACATATATTTATAGTCCTTATATGTGAAGTATAAATCACAATAAACTAATTAAATATGACCTGCGATGGCACATACCAGTTTGCAGTTTAACTAAGAATCATGTCACAATATTTTTAGGGTGTTAGCAATAACCATTATGTCTAATTTGATAGTTAGAGCATCAGCTATGTTTATGGTTCTACTATTGGATACATATATTCTTAAGATTAAATCCTAGAGAATATAGATCATCTAATCTGTATTATATATTGATACAGAAGTAATTGTACATATATTATATGACGTAATAAGATAGCTTCAAGTTATGCAATCATCATGGGAACCGAGCTGACTATTTGTTGAGTCATGTTTTGGAAAGTATAACTGTTAATTTTTGGAATTTCTACACGAGATACTGGAGTACTCCACTGGTCTTACACAGTTTACCAGGGTTTATCTAGATGAGATTTCTGTATATAGAACATCATGATAAAAATGCTATAATATTTGTTTATTCAACCATCTAGTAAACATACATTGCTTATTTCTCATATCACGTCTTTTGCGAGACACTTTTCTCAAGTATGTCCTAATTTGATGGGTCATGGAGAGATAACCAATATATGTCTCTATCCCCCATGGACTGTTGGAATATCACCATACAGGTTTCAGTCTACTCATTTAGTAAATAATCCATGAATACTAATATTCCAGTGTAATTGCCCTTAACAATTGATACATATCACAACCAATCAGTATAATTCATGGATTATTTACATATGTTATAATTGGTTTAACATACTTCTGTGATTTAAATTCCAATATCAATGATATATATTTTAACCATAGCATGGCACGGGGCTACATAGATTTAGTACGACTGAGAGTATTCCGTAGATAAAAAAGAGAGTTAGCTAACTGGATAGCATGGTTATCAAATTAGCATGGTGCCAGAATAGCTAATGAAATGATATGCATCGGAACTATATGTGTGTTTTATAACTCATTATCCATACTAATGAAGTACTCACCGCCATCGCTCAAAAAAGTAGGTGGAATTACGTTATAGTGATGTATTAATCGTGATGTATTAATCGTAGGATGGTGAGTGTTTATACATTCTCAAAGTGGAGTTATACCTAGACATAACTGACTCAAAGTGACCCACTCGCGAGTTAAAAGCATATATATGAAGAGAGAGATCATATATTGTAAACTCTTTTAATATGAATTGATCCTTTTGAGTCATTGTGGGCCTAAATATTATTTTGAATAGCATATGTCTTTATTATATTTCTAAAACTGTTCTTGCATATTAAAAAAAATGAATATCCTGATTAATAATACTAGCTCGGCGCTTGGTTGAAAAGCCAGTAAGACATTATGGAGAGTGTGGTAATACAAAATTATCGTATAAACAGCCATGGATAATTCTTTCGATTAAGGATTTTATCAAGGATAATGGCACTAAAGATCTTCTATAGAGGTTCGGATAACTCTAGTCTTATCATCAGGTTGACTTCTCAACAATATGATCTCAACCATAAAGAATGTCGAATTATTGATATGGAGAAGAAGAGTTACAAATCAATACTATACCTAAACGCATACAAGTTGATATTGACACATTAGTATTGATAATGTAACAGAGCGTGTGATTGTACCCCGATCTGATATAGCCAAGATCGGGGTACATCAACTGATGCTCTCTGAGTGTGCCTATGAGGATCTTATTACTCCAAAAACGAGCATGTTCTAATCCACCTACGTCCGAAACAATTTCGATTAAACACTTAGAGATTGTTCCTCTACCATTCTCAGAGAAGTCGCGATCCCCGTCGCATGTCAGCTCGGTTTTGGAGTTTGTATCTGCTTTTAGATTATATTAATAGTCACAATTTCATATCAGTGATATATTGGTTATTAACAAATATTGCTCACACCACTTGCAATATGCTCCTAATTCGGCAATGAGCACGAAGTCATTATATCCGTTTAGTAAATAAGGCTAGTAAACTCATCCGTTATATCGAATTCAGAGTATATGTCAAAAGAGAACTGTGCACAAAGGTTTAATACATGTTATGAGTCATTCAGGAGGGTACTATACATTTGTATCAACGGATGAGTTTACTAGCCTTATTTACTAAACGGATATAATGACTTCGTGCTCAATGATAACGAGGTGAATGATTACTAAGGGCCTTAAATATGGTAACTCATGACCAATATTTATAGATCATTACGGATACAAATGTATAGTGTGATTGTACCCCGATCACACTATATATGCGTTGTCATAAAGTAATTGGTAGAATCAGACACTCTTCACTCTGTGGACACTTGGTAGAATCCCATGATCTCCATATAACACTTGTAATGCACAGTCATTTACCCGGATATTGACCCGGAATAATTTTATAGTGTCTGATTGAGAAGTGTTATATGGAGATCATGGGATTCTACCAAGTGTCCACAGAGCATAGAGACTTAGTTAATTGGTCTCTATGCTACTGACCATTTATAAAGTTAACTAACATAGTTGAAAAGGATTAGCAGTCGTCCGTACTGTAGTCTCTATGCTAACCAAAACGAGTATATTCCATTTATCTTAAATCATTGCAGATTTGATGACGCTCTTCAGCCAGCACTACCACTTCAACCTCAACCTCTGAGTATTATAATTAGCTTATTGCAAATACAACAAAGATTATTTCTTATATAGGGCCGCAGTGGGTCTTCACACTATATGTATCTTATATATCTTAATCAATAAAATTTAGGGAGTGGAAATGTTTTATATCCAATGGAACTTATACAAAGATAAGAATTAAGCAATCCGTTGCAAATAACTATCCTTGGATTCAAATAGTATAAGGGGTATGGTAGATAAGTTATATAAGTAACAAAAGTATACTCGTATTGAATATTGGTCCATATGCAAACTCATGCACATATCGAGGGGGTAATCTTAAGGGGATAGCAGTAATCTACTATCTCTAGCAATCAGGAATGAGTTTTAATGGATCAATAGTCAATCCAATCCCCTTCACTTATGGCTACCCCTAAAATTACCCCCTCGATATGTGCATGAGTTTGCATATGGACTTGACTAGTTACATATATCACAAACGTATGTATGATACAAATTAACCTGAGTTAATAATAACGGTTATTACTCCTCACAAATATTGCTTATGTGTAATAATTTCAGATACGTTTGTGATATATGGTTATGTGCACCATCACAACCATATATCACAAATAATTGGCAATGAATGAGAGAGTAGAAAGTGCCTTTATTTTACAGTTCATAATTGTGTATATATGCGGAGCGGGTTCCGGTCAGATGGCCCTACTATCTGTATAGATAGTGCATAACTTGCAAATATACGAATGCAACCAGACTAATGCATGACCTAGGAATACAAGTATTAATTTCACCATTTGCAAATATACCAATCCTGGGACAATTGCAAATATATAGGGGCACTCAAGTGGATGGTTAAATTCTTATAATATTGGGTCCAAGAGCAATGTATTCCTTCGTTTACGTAGAATTGATTGTGCATAATAACCATTTATATTGCTAGTGATTGTAGTGCTAGTGCTTAAAATCTATCCCCATGCAGAATTTCCTTAACCCACCATCAATCATCTTGTTACCGTGTCGTAGAACTAACCTACTTGAATGTAAGAGATGTTCACTCACTTCCATAACGATGTTAAACGGGTTAAGGAAATTCTGCATATCCAGCATGATTAATGCACAGTCAATACTCTCAAGAGTGATACTTTAGGAGCATGCACAAGAAGGATAACAAGTAATATGCATAGATCGATAGTTATATTTGTCATATACAGTATTTAATAACTTTCTTAGGATTCAATAGAGGATTATGCACGAGTATACAGAGCGTCGCCGAAATTGTTATTTGAGCAATCTACCATTATCGATAACAGACTGTCGCTCTCAAATTATGTGAATTACAATTACCTATTAAAGAACAGGTAATTCTAAGCGACCCGGGATTTTGTAAACCAATGCTCCAGGTGATGCCATGTATAGTTTAATATGGTTTCATGGTTAGAATTACATAGGGGTAGAGGAGGAAGGTGGGGGGGGATTTGGGTAATAATCAAGTAGAAATCAGTCGACTGGTTTGTTAGAACACTAGAAAAGTCTACACTAGAATATTTAGCAGTTGTAATTCAAAGTGCTAGACATGTCGCAACACTTCGTGTCGATTGTAGCAACACTTGTAACAATTCTAGTGTTCTAACAATTACAACTGCTAAATATATGGATTTCATACATCCAGTATTGAATGGGTTATTTTGTATCCGCACATAGATTGACTCTTCAAGTAGTTTAGATCTCTTATTATAAACTCTATTTAAGTAGTAGCAGTGCCAACTTTATAAATGGCATTAATTGGTGTCCTCTCTCATAAGAGATCTAAACTACTTGAAGAGTCAATCTATGTGCGGATACAAAATAACCCATTCAATACTGGATGTACTAAGATGACTCAGAGTACAATGATCTTAGTACATCATTGTTGGGAAACCCATGATCACTTCCAGTTAAAATTGATGAGTTAACAGACTGTATTATACTTTGAATTCTAATACTAATCAGGATAAGACTCAATACTTTTAGGTTATCAGACAATGGTCCGAATATACACTCGTGAACTAACAAAATAGAGTCACAATAGTCATAAATACAACAAGTTTTGTTACCCTAAGATATATTTACTTATTTGTCTATGTGTGTACAATCAGAAAATATAAGCATCATCTGTATTTATGAAATTCCAAGGCATCTGATGTGGTCCTAAAGCTTAGGTCCCAACTGGTGAGCATGGAAGACTGTTTACCAATGCATGACTCCTATCAATTGGAAGGATGTACATTTTTAGTACATAAACACTCCAGATGAGAGTGCTAAAAAATATGGTTCTGTAGGCCAATGGAAGAGGAACTATGAAGTGATACTAAGAGGTACATGATTACTTGTATCTTTAAGTCAGTGATTATAGACATGATTACTAGAATTATTGTTTATGCATGTATTAATAACATAGTGATGATGGCTAGTTTACATCACTATGCCGCAATACTTTACTCCTCCAGCAGCTGCCATAGGCTGCACCAGCCCAGATATAAGGTTGTTTATTAGTTAATCAATTGTTATGTCAACTAATCCAAATTCACGTGATCCGTGTTGCCAATAGTATCACCCTTACATCTGGGCTGGTGCAGACAAATATAAGGTTGTCTATACATAAATTATAATCTAAATCACATCTATTGTCATCCGTATGACTAAACAGAGCTGGCATCAACAATAGAACGCGTAAAAGGTACCCTTTAAGACCGTTGATCAGCAATTGTTTCAACCCATATCTGGGCTTAGATATTATGTGCACATGACTAGTAATTTGATGAATGTTGTACCTTTTGAATGAACATCGGATTTGTAACAATTGCTGACTAACATACAGCACTCTGATGGTATGGAGTTAACGTGCCCCTCCTATGCCTCAATTAAGATTCTCAATTTTAGTAATCTTTTGCTCCGAATCTTATTCGAAGATAGCTAAAATACTTGATTCTAAATCTGTACTTATACTCAAGATATTTCGTATGGGCAATTAGTAATTAAGAGTGTGCTCGATTCACCCAAAGAACTGTTTAGCATTTATAAATATATACCATACAATAAACTTGGGCGCGCTGGATAAATTATGGTCCTTATATGATGATTGCTAATGACCAATTGTATTATGAACTAAAACCGTTGTATTTATAAATTTATCACATATCGAAAATCCAAATGAACTATAAGCCATTTATAAGAAGTTACAAGACCCTTAATACAGTTATAAGACAATCAGAATATAGAGTTATCCGAATGGTAGTTATCACTTCTTTATATCACATTGCTAAACAACACATAAATTGGTCTACTGTCACTGATTGTCTTATACTTCATAGAGATATAGTGTTATAATATGGTAATATTGATGACACTTGGAAATTCAGCTATTTTTAAAAAGAGTGCCTGTAGATACAAAGTCGGAATACTTATAATAGAGCAACAAGCAGATTAGCACTATAAAATTTGGGTCGCAATATATATAGATTCGTTGT
>JAUTWN010000068.1:0-13962 GCA_033043275.1 Ruscus hypophyllum | reverse complement strand
TCCCTCCACTGCTCTAATCTGCTGCAGATCTATTGTCACCTGGTCTACCGAGATGGTGCTACAGTAGCGGGTCTGGGCCTTAACTGGGCCGAACATTTTTGGCACAAACAATAGTGTTTATTAGAAGCATAACCTTGAGAAACTCCATTGATGTATTTACTTTGGTAAAAGGTTGCCTGAATACCTTATTTTGCTGTTGATATGAGAGTATCCTGCATTGCTATGTGACAACAATTTAAAAAAAAAAAAATCAGTAAACTATCATGGGATTGTTAAGGCAAGAATACAGCTGGAAATTAATTGATTTTGGTGAGTAAACGCGTAAGGTTCTTGAAGGAGCAAAATCAATGAATCAAAATATGGACAATTCTAATTATGTCCGAGTCCTACTCAGACTCAAATTGGAACTCGAAAGTCCAAATCAGGCTCGAGAAAAGCCGAATTAGGAAACACACCCCCCTAAACTCCTAATCCATTCCTTAATAGGATTAGCAGACTCACCCGCCCAATTCTCCTTTAAAAGCCCACTCGAACTCCTCTCAAACCCACACGCCTTCAATTTCCTCCCAGCTCTCACTCTCTCTCTCACATCTCGTCGACGATTCTGCACATTATCACCATGGCTTCTCAAGACAGTCCGAAGCTCTGCGCCAACGGCTGCGGGTTCTTCGGCAGCCCTGCAACGAAGGATCTCTGCTCCAAGTGCTTCAATGAGTTCAGCCTAACTGAGATGCTGAAATCTCTAGCCATCACTGCTCAATCATCAGTCTCCGAACCTAGGAATGTCGATGCAGCCGAGGTCCAGCGGTGCGGTTGCTGCAAGAAGAGGCTGCGGCTGGCGAGGGGATTTCGGTGTCGGTGCGGGATGATGTTTTGCGCGGGTCATCGGCATCCGGAGGAACACGGTTGCCAGTTCGATTACAAGGCGAGGGGAAGGGAATTGGTTGCTAAGGCCAACCCTCTTGTTAGGGCTGACAAGTTAGATAAGGTGTGAGTAGGATTTCTTTGGGTTTTTACAGTTTCTTGTTTGTTTCTTGGGTTTCAGTTGTAGTGTTTTGGATTTAACGACTTGTACTAGTGTCTTTGGATTGCGAGTTGCGATTGTTAACTAGAGTTGTAAAAAATTTCAAATTTTAATTTCTTATTTTTGAACGCTATGAAAAGTACTGCATTTATCAACAATACAATCACTGTTTGTAAAAAGTAGACGAAAAGTATCTTACACATATTTTTTTTTTTTTACAATTATAGTTGCAACAAAAGGAGAAAATATTACAATTACAGCTGTAGCAAAACAAAGAAAATGCCCATTTGCAGTAACTATAGTTGCAAGCACTCCCACTTACAGGTTATCTAATGACCTCACTGTCAAGCTCATATATGGATAATTTTCATAATTTTCATCAACTCTCATCGAGTTTCTCATTAAAACATCCAATACGATCCGGACATTAACCACTTATTCTTTCTTCTATTTTTAAGTAGCATCTAACTATCAAGCTATTATAATCACTTGCCATAGGACTCCGGGGTAATTCTTTTTTTGTTAATACCCAATACAAAGAATATGATCTTGTTACTTATATCATATTTCCAAACGGTACCTAATTAAATAATATACATGGGAAAAAGAGACGCACACTAAGCTAAGTAAATAAAGAACATGTACTTCAGGAAACTTTAGTACAATAATCGTGCAGTCTCTCTCCGGTTGCCACGTGTAGGAAATGAAAAAGTACAAACATAATCATCAAAATTAAGAGACTGGGAAAAATAAAATTAAAAAAAGGGATAAAAAATGTTTTTGACATTTTGAAGAGGACAAAGGCAGTGCGGAGGAATCTCTCAAATTACAATTCCTCCTTCCTTTTTCTCATAGTTTAGTAATATTCTAGATTCATGCACTCTCAAGTTCAGTCTAAAAATGCGAGTTCTTTAAAAATTTAATTACGATGCATTTCTTTTTCAAAAATATTATTAACTTATTTGTGTGTGACAATTAACTGTTTTTCTCAAATAATAAAAAAAAAACTTAATATGCTGCTATCAATAAGTTTAAAAATATACATTTCTAAACTTAGGTTTGTTTAACACAGTTGGGTGGTGATGCCAAATGCTTATACAAGAAGAATTTGATTACACTTTAGATCAGATTCTTATCACATAGCTAATCCTGAGGTTGTAGGTTCAAAACATGGCTATTAAAAATCTTTTTAAAAAAAAATAGAAAATAAAAATAATGAAAAAGTTCTTTTTTAGGGTTGACCGTTTAAATGCACATCACTTTTGTTTTAATACAGTCACTTTTGTGGGAGTTTATACTACTGTAATAACTCATGTAGATACCTCCGAACTAACGTACCGAGATAAAATGAGTGTGCATTTAGAATCTTCCGTTTTAGGGCCAGGGGTTAGATAGGCGGGTTACCGGGTCGAGTTCGGGTTGCCATAATAAGCATATCCAAATCCATTGCATCGCACGATTCATATCAATGAATCTGTCCAAAAAGCTCAATTATCGGATTCGGGTAGTGATCCACTCTCTCATCTCTCTCTACCCCTCCTCCATTATTCTCTTGTTGATGTTTTCATGAGCTGTATTGGTTTGATCACACTTGATTTACAAAAACGCCACTAAGAGCCTCACCGAAGAACCCACATTTTGCTAATATTTATTTATTTATTTATATTAAATATTTAGGAAAATTGTGTAGAATCCAATGGTAACGACAAGAATCGAATTAACTTGACTCCCGAGGAATCTATGTTGGGTACATTCTCTTATCTTATTTGATCTTCAGCAGTGTTCATAAAACAAATGAAGAAGAGAAAAGACTTGATTTTTTTTAATCAAAATAAATAAATAAAGAATTAGATGGGAATTAACTTTACTTAAATTTTAGTTAGTAGCAGTTTTCTTGGCGCGTGCACTGGGTTTGTAAGTAAAGTTCATTAGTGAATAATTGGTCATGTGATGTCTGCGTAAACCAATGTTCCATGGGCCAACAGCCCTACTATCCACTCATGTTGTCAGTCGTCGGCCTAATATTTGTCACCTTCAACCTATCTTGCTGAGTACTACTTGGTGCACCGGGAAAATCGTTTATATAGCAAGTGTAGCCTCTAATGAGGCATCTAATTATTCTAGATGCGTGCGCAATGCTTATATATATATAACCTTTCAAGTTCCTACTGCTCCCTTCTGTTTCTGTTTTCTTATGTTGGTTTTCATTTTTGGTTTTTGCAGTTAAAAGTTGGAAAAATTCTAGCAGAGAAATATGCGGCTTGCCTCACTCTTTCATTGTAGTTCTGTCTGTACTAAACCAGGTTTCAAGTTTCAAGTTTCTTGTTGTCAGACAACACCATCCATAAATCAACCCAATCTTGAAGGTTTGATATTCTTCCTAGCAATGCTTGTAACTTTGTTCTCATAACTTACATTTTCTAATAGATTTCTAGGAGTGGTAACTTTTCTTTAGGATTTTTTGTTTATGTACACAACAACTAATAAGTCAATTTGTTGTGGCCCTTGTGCGTTCTATATAATTTTTAGTCAAGTTTTAATTTCTTAACAAATTTTTTTCAGAGAACTTTTTTGTTATATTTATCCTACTGAGTACCTATTGTGTATGGTATTATGATGCGTGTTGCATTCAAGAACTTGCATTCTTTAAATTTATTTATAAATATGCTATAATGTTTTCTTTTAATGTCTTCCCACCATGTGATATTCATTTAGTGCTTGGTTTATTATGATTTTAATACCTCAAAGATATAATTTGTTTATTGGAAATATGTTAGACTAGGTTCTGATTTAAAGAATAGGTGTTTTAGCATTTCCTTGTCACAGGTTTTGTTGGATGTGTTGGATTATAGTTTAGAATCTTTAGATATCTCTGTGGGTTGTGTGTTTATTATTATTATTATTATTTTTTTTTGGGGGCGGGGGAGGTTTGCGGTGTGCATGTTCTCAAAATTCTACTGGTCGCAATTCTTACGCACTCAAATTGTTTTTCTATTTATCTTTACCTTTTGTTAGTAGATGAAGTCATGAAACACATGGTTAATGTTATAAATCTGAAAGATTTTTACATATAGCTTCTTTATCTATTGTATGTAACACTAACTCCAGGTTTCTTGAATCTACCTTTCTAGTATTTTTTGATATTCCATCTCCTATTATTTTTGTGTATGCATTGTGACTTATATAGCACATGTGGATCATGGACTGAAGATCTATAGAAGCATTGACTCTCCTGTTCAGGCATGATGATCATCTAATTCTCATGTTCAAACTCTGAACTGGATCCAGATTTCATTGAACTGATAATTGCAAAATCTTTTGCAGAAAATTCGAGGAGAAAAGGAGAGAATCAAGGAGGCATTATTGAAGGCCGACCTTTCAGTTTCTTCCTACGATACTGCATGGGTAGCCATGGTCCCTTCTCCAAGATTCACAAAGTTTCCATGTTTTCCAGAGTGTATAGAGTGGATACTAGACAACCAACTCCCTGATGGGTCATGGGGGCTTCTTCATGGTGATCCCTCTTTGATAAAAGATGCTCTTTCTTCCACATTGGCTTGTATTCTAGCACTTCGGCGATGGAATTCTGGTGAAGAACATGTCAAAAAGGGTATTACAAATGACAGTTGATCATACATACTGTTTGTATTTCATGCACATTAATGGAGAATTTGGTGTTGATACTGCAGGACTCCTCTATATCGGATCTAACTTCTCCTCTATTATGGATAAGAACTTGCAGTTCCCTGTTGGTTTCAACATCATATTTCCTGGAATGATTGGTTATGCCATTAATATAGGTTTGAATCTTCCAGTGAGCCAATCCGATGTTGATGCTATGATTTCTATAAGAGACTTGGAACTGGAAAGGTATGGAACTCTTTTGGTATGTTTAATAATTCACTAATTGTTGGATATTATTTTAAAAAGAGAATGATTCATTCAGTGGAATGTGCGTGATCTTTTATTATCTATTGGATTGAATGAATTTTTATGGTTCAGCTCTCTTCATTTGGTGCTTCAAACCTATTGTTTTTTGTTTTTTGTTTTTTGCTAACAAGGGTATCTGGCCTCTTTGTGTGCTTTCGGGCGTGTGACGTCCTCCTCCACCATATGCTGGTCAATTATCAAGATATAATTTTCATGGGGCGTCCCCAATGTGGATGATGGGAATCAAACTCATGACCTCTTGCTTGGGAATGCAATGCCTTCGCCATCCCACCTACCCACCTTGGGTTTTCTAACCTACTATTGGAAATCTATGTTTCCTATTATCACCAGATGTCCCTGTCAAGATGAATGTGAAAGGAACAACATTTTACAAGCCAAAAAAACTACTATGAACATTAGAAAGGATGAGATAGATACTAAATTTAATCTAGGATACATTAGATATAATGTTCATGTAGGTATTTTTTTCTTGGTGGAGCACATCTTTCTTCACCGATTGAGAAATTCTAGCACTAGCATCTTGCTTGGTTCACATGTTCTAAATTGCTTGTTTTTTCTGTGTAAAAAGGATTGTTTATTTATGCATTGGCTCTATTTGTTCAATAATCAAGAAAGGTTGATATGATTAGAGTACAAAAATTTCCCAATTCTTTATGTCTGAATGTCTTCTCCTGTTCTATTTTACTGGAATATAGTCCTAATACAGAATATAAAGAAACTTTTGGTATTGGATGTACCATATATTATTTTATGTATCCAAGGTTTGGAAGGATGATCAACAAGTAAGTGGCACTTCCTTGTCTTATGTGACATTGATTCACTGTAATTTCAAATCTCATGTTGATCTTTATATTTGGTCTCTGAGGTAGTTCACATTCTCAACCTTTATTGTCAATGAAAATAAACCAGAAGATTTTGACTGGCACCATCTTATCTCCTTGTCTTTAAGATTGTCTGGAGACTGTTCAGAGGGGGAAAAAGCTTATTACGCATATGTCGCCGAGGGATTAAGCAATTTACTGGATTGGCAAGAAGTTATGAAATATCAGAAAAGAAATGGTTCACTCTTTAATTCACCTTCTACCACTGCTTCTGCAGTAATCCATACTCAGGACGAGAAAGCCCTTAATTATTTGCGTTTGCTTCTGCAGAAATTTGGTAATTCAGGTGCATCCCAAATCTTAATCTAGATCAAACGATACATGATAGTTTATCCGGTGCAGCATCTGATGTAAGTATCTATATTGGTTGTTTTTGCAGTTCCTACCATATATCCTCAGGATTTATGTACCCGACTTCGCATTGTTGATAATCTTGAGAGGGTTGGAATTTCTAGACATTTTAGTTACGAGATAAAAAGTATATTGGACAAGATATACAGGTGGTGATCAAATAACAATCCTTGGATCTCTATTATGGTACTATCCTCATTAGAATTTTGACTTCCACCAATATAACAGATGCTGGATACACAATGATGAAGAAATTACTTCAGATCCTGCCACATGTGCGATAGCATTTAGGAGTTTACGTATGAATGGCTATGACATTTCTTCAGGTGGTTTCTTCCTGATTTCTGTCATTTCTCTACTTTTCTTGCCGTGTTTAAATTGAGTGCTAACATGTTAAAATGTTATGTAGATGCATTAGCTCAATTTGATGAAGTTAATCAATTCAACAGTTTGGTACATGGACACTTGAGGGATGTGAGTACTGTTCTTGAGTTATACAAGGCTTCACAAATCAAAATTTTACCAAATGAACAAATTCTAGAGAAAATTGAGTTCTGGTCAAGTTGTTATCTGAAGGAGAGATTTTCAACTGATGTAATTCGCCATCCTCAACTTGATGCGATTTCAGAAGAGGTAAATGCTCAGTCTTAAGCTCTTAAAAATTGAATTCATTATTGTATACTTCAGTAAAGTTGAATTATTATTCATGACTATCTTTTCCAAGAATGTCCTTGTGCATGGAAAATGGGGTAGAATCATGTGGTGCCAGCAAGGTTAATTGGTTCCCATGGGTGTCTCCTAGAATCAGTTGGCTTTGGCCTGGGAATGTGTAGAGGCCATTATATCATGTCATCAATATAGTCCACTGATCTGATAGAAACCAGCTACATTTTATTTGGCTGGTGTAAGTTGATGAAAAAATTGCTAATACTGAACTAGCTTTTTGACCTTTTTGTTAAAAAGAAGATGCATGAAAGAACAAGCTGATAATTAAAGAAAGGGGAGAATGAAACAAGGCACGGAAGACATTTACCTACATGCTTTATGCTAGCTATTGTTTAATAAAATCCATTACACGCCGAAGGTTAATTGATCGTTAGAAGAGTTTGCAATGCGAAGAAGTTACACACTTACTTGAGCATGCACGTCTTACGTATGTTAGATCTAAGAAACTTATAGTGTTCTGTAATTTTTCTTGAATCATGTATTTCAGCATTAGGACAGCTACAAGATTTCAACAATTAATGTATCATTCATGTCCACACATGTTAGATTTTATTGTATTTCCATAATCTTGTGTGTTTCAAAATGAAGAAATGTTTGCTTAATTTAATATTAGTCCCCATGAAACTTAATATTTGATGCCTACCCATTATGGGTCCTTTTGGGGAACTAATTTGCAAGGTAATCTTTTTTGCCCTGCTTTACTTTATATGATTCACAATGCACTCCCCATCATACTGAAGTATTATGACCATGCGTCACTGGTGTATCATCCTATATGGATGTTATAAACCCTTGAAAATTGATTAATATGTCGTGTTTCATCCTTTCAGGTTGATTATGCTCTTAAGTTTCCCTTCTATGCTAATTTGGATCGCCTAGAGCACAAGAGACATATTGAGCACTATGAGGCAATAAATTTCCAGCTCCTCAAAACAGCATATATGTAAGATTGTGTTAATAGTTTTGTAAATAAATGAGCACGGTCTCTTTCTTATTTGTCTTTAACTTGCTACAAATTGAGTAATACTTTCCTTCTCAAATTAGCAATTACAGTATCAACAACAAAGATGTCCTAAATGTAGCAGTGGGAGACTTCAATTTCTCTCAGTCCATATATCGCATAGAACTCGAGTGTCTTGAGAGGTCAGTCCGTCCATTTACTTATTAATATGATAAGTTCTGCTTTCTCTAAAATGTATGGTATGCTTTTTTGGTGTAAACAGTTGGGTCAGAGAAAACAAGTTGGATCAGCTTGAATTTGCTAGGCAGAAATTAGCGTACTGCTATCTTTCTACTGCAGCTACACTCTTCCCTCCTGAAATGTCTGATGCTCGCATGTCGTGGGCGAAAAATAGTGTGCTGACCACTGTGGTTGATGATTTCTTTGATGTTGGAGGGTCAAGAGAAGAACTATTAAATCTTATCACGCTAGTTGAGATGTATGATTTGTTTTCTTATGCAGTTTTCCTAGTACCAAGTTGTTCGAGAATTATGATTTACGTACTTTATGCTTGAATCTTTAACAGGTGGGATGAAAATCATGAAAAGGAGTTCTGTTCAAGACAAGTGGAGATTGTATTCTCTGCACTTTACAGTACTATCAGCGAGCTTGGAGCCAAGGCATCAGCATTACAAATGAGGAGTGTCACAAGCCATATGATTGAGATTGTGCGATCAATGGCCGTGTTTTTGTTTGTACTTATATTGTTTTGGTAGTCTTTTAACTTTCAATATTGTAATTTGCAGTGGCTTATCTTGATGAAATCGATGATGAAAGAGGCTGAGTGGCTGAGGAACGAGTCAGTGCCTACCCTGGATGAATACATGGAAAATGGATATGTTTCATTCGCTTTAGGGCCAATTATCTTGCCTGCACTCTATTTTGTTGGGCCAAAGCTTTCGGAGGGTGTCACCAGAGATCTAGAATACCATACCTTGTTCAGACTAGTGAGCACATGTGGGCGCCTCCTGAATGATGTACAAAGTTTTGAAGTAAGATACTTCATTCAATCCAATTCGTACATATTTTGGTGTACTTTTTCGTTTTTGACTAATTAGTTCATTGGCAGAGAGAACGCAAGGAAGGGAAATTGAATAGCTTGTCACTACGTATCCTCTACAGTGGTGGTTCTATTTCTGAAGACAACGCCAGGAGAGAGACGGAGAACATTATCAGCTCTACTAGGATAGAGCTCCTGAGGCTGGTGTTGCAGAGGGAGGGAAGTGTGGTTCCTAGAGATTGCAAGGAACTCTTTTGGAAGCTGAGCAAAGTGTTGCACCTCTTCTATCTATGGACTGACGGATACACATCACCAAAGGAAATGATGGCTGCCGTTAACGCAGTGATTCATGAACCTCTGAAAGTTGGCCATCTACAACTGTCAGCAAATTCTTGATAAAAGAAATAAGTTTATATTTGATCGACTCTTCATAGAAAGGCTCTTTACTGTATAGCACAGAGTCAACAAAAGCCAAAACTATTCTCACAAGACAAATAAATGCATAGTTGATACAGATATAAATAATTGTTTTATGAATATTGCACAATATTTTCTTGTTTCTATCTTATTATTTTATATGCGAATGCTAGGGAAAAAATTATCTGGTAATATTTTTTCTATTTATTGCTGTTAGTGCTGCTCAAAACAATGGCAGCATCTTCCTGTCCGTAGACTTGCCAACATTAGACATTCTCGTATTATGGATATTTCATGGATCTGTATACTTTAGAAATAAATAAGTTGGCTCATGTCTTGTTTATGTTGTTAATTATGTTGAAATATTTTCTTGTTTCTATCTTATGGTTGTGTATATGCATGTAAGGGAAAATTTATCTGATAATATTTTTGTTTTGTTGTTTTTGAGATATCTGATAATTCTTTTTTCCTTCTATTGCTATTAGTGTAGCTCAAAATATTGGCAGCATCTTCCTGTCTGTAGATTTGCCAACGTTAGACTTTCTCCTATGATGGATATTCCATGGATCCATATAATTTAGAAATAAATAAGTTTGCTCATGCCTTGTTTATATTGTAAATGATGTTAAAATAATTTCTTATAAATTTTTTATGACCAACAAGACAAGTTCGTGCCTTGTTTATTATTTGCTTTTATTATTTAAACGTCTAGTTGCTGCCTCTGTCCAACCTTTTTGGATTTCTTCTAAAGGGATCTTAACAAACAAATAGTGGATATGTAACTGCTCCTGTTGGATTTTTTCTAAACGGATCTTGACATGTTATAATAGTGGACATGTAACGATTCATGATACTTGCATCATTGGTTCACAATGTCACATATCATACCACCAACAATCCGGACTGCAAGAGATTCATGCAGATGTGATGCTTCTGTTCATTTCTCATTATTTTCTCTCTACCCATTATTTTACGTATACATTCAGTTATATTTGTTGTCATCATCGTCGTCGTCATCATAATATTTTGGGAAAAGATTATGCATACAAGCTTTTATATGCACAGTTTATTTTACATACACCTATGAGCCTTTGACCTACCACACGCAACTTGCATTTTCTTTTAGTAAATGAGGCTATCAAGTATCAGGTATCAATGATATGCAAATTGTATAAATATGCGAGTCTCCTCCTCCTCACAAACACACACACATACACCCACCACAGTGCCGAGGGAAAAGCCAGCAGTGGGAAAGGAGGCTTTAGCAGTTGAGGCCTCGTTCTAGAGAGAGTGGTGAGTGCATGCGTTTTTCTTTTTCTTTTTCTTTTTTTGGTGGAGAACAGATCAATTGGCTAATCCAGCAGCTCATTTCTTGTTGAGACTTTGTTTCATTGAGAATATCTGTGGCAGTCTAGAAGGTATGGGACAAATAACTGTAAAAGTCGATTACATAGTGAGATTACTTCCGTGGTTTTTTCCCGTTTGAGTTTTTCCACGTTAAATTCATGTGTACTCTGTGATTAGTTTTTGATTGCTTTATTTGTGCTCTTTATTATTATTGTTGTCCGTCGAATCATATTACTTGGGTTGCTCAACTCTACTGTTTAGTAGGCTTTTTCAAATTGGCTAATCAAGTAGCTCATTTCTTGTTCACTCTTCAATTATTTTGGTAATCCAATTATTAAGTGTTCACTTAATTATTAATTTTTAGCAGTTGATTCTTTTCAAAGTTCACGTGTATCTCATGTAACAGCAATGAAGCCCTTCTCTATCTCACACTGCAGTATATTATGTGGTATTGGAGACCTCAACTTTCGAAAGATCAATTCACCAACAATCACATCATCTTTCAACATGGCCAATTTCAATTCCAAAGGTTTTGACTTATATTTTTTAAATTTTAAAAAAAACTCAGACAACTTAGTTGGGTATGTGCCTGTCTATTTTCTTTAGTGCGTGTGTGTGTTTTTGTGTTTATTATTATTTTTATGACTTCTTTTTCTTCTTCCTTTTGTTTCTCTTTTGGAGCACGGGAGGCGGTCGCAGCTCCTTGGAGTGAAATCAGTTCTGGGATTGTCATATTCTTTCTATTGATCATTTTGATATTTGCTTTGCTTATGATTCTGGTTTTACATTTTTCGTAAACAGCTCATGTTGGTCATAAGGTGAAGATCGATAGAGCTACCATCAGTCCAATTCAGGTGTGATTGCAATTTCAAATCCTTCAAAGTCTGCATGACAAAACCCATGCATGCACGTATCTGAATTAAATTTGGCATCGTATTTCAGCATGCTAAGGGAGCAAAGGACAGAATCCAGGAGGCATTACTCAATGTCAAGCATTCAGTTTCCTTTTACGATACTGCATGTGTAACCATGGTTCTGTCAGCAAGATACCTGCAGGCTCCATGCTTTCCTGAGTGTGTTAACTGGATAATGAACCATCAGCATCCTGATGGGTCATGGACTTCACATCACCATCCCTCTTCGTCGAAAGATGTTCTTTCGTTGACACTAGCTTGTATACTTGCACTTTGGCAGTAAAATGATGCAGAAGAACATGTCAAAAGGGGTATTACAGACAGCACCTATTTGAACATTGCTTTCATTTCGTGCATGTTGATGGGGTATTTTTGCTCTGTATTGCAGATCTTTGCTATATTGGATCTAAATTCTCATTTTCTATGGATAAGAAGTTGGTTTCTCCTATAGGCTTTGATATCATATTGTAGCGACCCCAAATCTCTTCAAGATTTCAAACACCAACCAGATGACCTTTCTACCCTTCTTTCCCTGCTTGATTTAGTTTTGGAGTGAGGGTAATTGAGTAAATTCGTCGTTCTCTCCACCAACTGAATTAAATGACTCTGACAAAGAGTCATCTCTTCATTTACTCCTTCGTTGGTTTTCCCCAGACTCCTCCTCCAAGTGCCAGACTCTTCCTCCTCCAAAGGTGAAGCTCTTCAACTCTCAAGAACTCAACCATTACTTCAAAAATCAGCCAAAAATCCTAAAAAATCCTATAAATTCCCAAATCGAAAATCTACCATGGAGTTCCTGTAATCTTGAAGCTCAGATCGTCGTTCAGCTAGAAACGCCCTCTTACTCGATTTCTAAAGAGGCGGAATAAGGCAAGAAACACACACACACTCATAATTTCGTTGGATTTGTTTTGCTGGTGATATGGTTTGGATTGTTTTGATTGGGCAAGAAGTTCTACAATTTTAACTTTCTTTAGATTTTAGATCTCGCCAGAACCCATGTTTTCCCCAAATTTACTTGGTTTCTAGGCACTTTTCTCTAAGGCTATTCCATCCACAGACTCCCCCTATTACTGTTTCTACTTCTTGTTTGTTGCTGGGGCTGAGA
This sequence comes from Ruscus hypophyllum, assembly GCA_033043275.1. NCBI lineage: Eukaryota > Viridiplantae > Streptophyta > Magnoliopsida > Asparagales > Asparagaceae > Ruscus > Ruscus hypophyllum. The sequence goes on along the minus strand of JAUTWN010000068.1, from coordinate 1,243 downwards.
ACTCACAGGTGAACCCCCCCTTCGTTTCAGAAATTGCACAGTCCGATCCTCTAATTGCGTTCCCCAATTTCGATCCCCTTTCAGCGACCTTTCTCTTGCGCACGACCTTAGCCACGACCATGTCTTTGCGGGCTCGAGATCCCCAATGCTCGAGACCAGCGATCCTCCCTGGCAGTTCGACCTAGGGTGCGACCCCAGACCGCGAGATCCCCCTTCTCGCAAGAGCCACGAACGACCCTTGTCTCGACCCTGCCTGAGCTCTCGCGCGACCGCGCGACCCCTAGATTGCTCGATCTCCTAGACGATGCCCAGCCCTAGCCGAGCTTCCCTTCTCACGACCCTTGGCCAGAGACCAGCGACCCTCTTCTGAGTTCTGTTGTGCGACCTCTCCCAGTTGTTCAACCATCCAGAGCCAGTCGACCCTATCCAATAGCCACGACCTCAAGACTTGCGACCCCTTTCTTCTCTGCTGAAGTCTTTCTTGTCTCCCTCTATGTATTTGATGAAATTCCTGAGTGTGTTGGTTATGGGTGTTGTGGCAAACTTCTCTCCACAGAACTGTTTAGTTTGATTTAATTGTGATTGCATTCATGATGTGAAGTGTAAATTTCATTGTTGAAATGTTTTGAGATTTGTTTATAGCCTGATCATTCCTGTTTTAGATAGCTGAACTGAAACTAAATAACTGCTATGATTATTTCATTCAATACATGAGCTTGTTCTTGAACCAGGAAAAACTGCACTATTGTTATCAAGAAATCATCACTGGATTTACTGAATAATGTAACTGAACTGTGTTAAGCTAAATGAAATCAAATGGGGTAACTAACTGGGGGAAAAGAATGGATAGAACCGTCACCTTACTATGTGAGATGGGGCACAACCCCCAATTTCCGGTCTTGTTGACCGAAGCCGGTCCCGTATTGTCATCGATAGACCTCTCCTTGGGTATGTACAAGGAATCCCGTATCGATTTTATCGGTAGACCTGTCCTTGGGTATGTACAAGGATCCCGTATCGGTGTTCAATAGACCTCTCCTTGGGTAAGTACAAGGAATCCCGTATCGATTTTATCGATAGACCTCCCCTTGGGTATGTACAAGGGTCCTGTTTGCCTCCTCTTGGGCTTCTCAATGAGACTCACGTAATAACGGATGTGTTCTTTTATTCATTTCCAAACAGCTAACTGTTATAAACTAATGTTGTCGACTTTAGATAGCTTGTTTTCAGATTTTCAGCTCAT
>JAUTWN010000067.1:0-14011 GCA_033043275.1 Ruscus hypophyllum | reverse complement strand
AACACTATACATATCTATCTCATTCGGGGTCGGGATCACACCAACACTAACTCATATGATTGATGACATGCATGACATGAATCAATAACGCATGAACAAGCTTAATGGAAATGAAGCTTAACATGAAATCATTCTAACAACTTAGTACAGGTTAATAACTCATATTATGTAAGCTCAATTACAAGAAAAAACTAAATCTTTCATGAATCCGTTCATAAATCCAAAATTAAGGAAACATACACGAATCAAGGAAATACGAGATTCAATTTAACCGACCTAAGAATCGAGTAATAAGACATGTAATAGCTCATGAAGATGTCAGAAAAACTTATTTAAGTGATTAAAATTAAAGCGGGATTAAAACTAACAAAATCATATATCGTACATGTGCACAGCTATTTGAACTGTTAACATATGGGTAGGAACTGTCGATAGTTACTCTCGTCTATTGGCAGTTCACTATAGAACTGTTGATAGAGAAAACTCTCGAGTTAAATAAAAAGCTTAATTATTGATAGTTAGGGTCCAATAATCGACAGTTCTATAAAATATGTCGACAGTTGGCTTGGCAACTATTGACAGTACTACTGTCAGGTGCCTAGGTTAAGTCTCGTAAGTTCTTGTATACAAAAATATCATATACTCACATAAAATCATAAAATATAGATTTTTATGTCTTTAAACTCTAAAACCAGCCTAGAATATAAATGTCATCAAGTCCTATCATGATCTTAAATAAAATAACTATTTTTATGTCAAGAACACTATGGAAAGCATAAAAATTTAATTTTTGATGAAGTGAAAGGGTGTTTGATATCTCACTTACCTTGGACGTGATGTAGAGATGATTTCAAACAAAATTCTTCAATCTTGATCTTCTTCCAAGGAGGATGAATGAAAATTGTAAGAGAGAGAGAGTTAGGGATTTCTCTTGCTTAAATGTTGAGATGGGAGAATAAGAGTGAGAGAATAAGAGAGGATTTTTAAGTGAGAGTTTAGGTTTGGATATCAATAGAAAATGGGAGTGGAAGAGGGAATTTAATGAGATTAGACTAGGTAAGGAGGGATATGTGTGCACATTAATGAGGAGAGAGGAGTTTGAGTGTACACACAAGAGTGTTAGGTGAAAGGATTAATAGGGTTTAAAACATAGTAAATAACACTAATTATTAGGATAGAAACCCCAAATCAAATCAACATTTTATAAAATCATTTTTAACATCAAGGTAAAAAATTAACTTATTTTAAAAAGGAAAACCAAGTGAGAATCAAAATTCAAAACTTATTAAAATAATATTATTATATTCAGAGTTAATTTTCAAAGTATCTCAAAATAAATAATAAAAAATACCATAAATCATAATAAATTGATACGAGTCTAATGCAACTGACCCTGGTTAAAAATACCATTAAAATCAAAAGTTAATATTTTTAGCCCTAATACTGGTATCTCGACACCAAAATATGATATGGCAACTCAAATATCCATAATAAATCAGTAAAATTATTGTACATCTAAAATAATGAAATATACATATCTTTCCACTATTCAAGACCATACAATGATTATATTAAAATTATACCAACTCCTCTTAATACCGAGCCAATAACGGTATTCGGCTTCCCATACCGATACGGACGATACGAAAACAACCAATATGGGAAGCGTAACATTAGATTATTACATTTACCTTGGAAATAGTTACCTTCTTATTGGATGGAGTCCCATCTAAAATCATTCCCAGCACTCCATATGAGATATGGAGAGGTAAGAAACCTAAGCTTAAATTTATTTATATATGGGGTTATCTTGCCTATGTTAAGTTGCTTAATCTATATAAGCTAGAGGCATGAACAACACTGTATAAAATTATGGGATAACCTAATATCTCTATTGCATATCAATTCTACCATACTGAGGAACAAAAGGTTATTATTTCTCATCATGCCACCTTCTCGGAGAAGGAGTTCCTTGTCAAAGAAATTAGTAGGAGCATGGTAGATCTGAAAGAGGTTTCAGAAGCATAAATTGACAATGAACAAGAGATGAGGCATGATGGTTTAATTGGGTAAGATGACATTAAGTAACTTCAAAGATCTAATAGGCGATCTCATCCACTCGAGAGATACTATGATTTTCGCATTGATGGTGAGAATGAGAATTGCATTATAGATGATGATCATATTAGTTATTCTTAAGTCATAAAAAGTAGAGACTATTTGACATGGCTAGATGCTATGAAATCTGAAATACAATCCATGCACACTAACAAAGTCTAGACTTTGGAGGATGTTCTCTAAGGGCTTAAACCCATTGGGATCAAATAGATCTTTAAGAGAAATATCAGTACAGATGGAAAGATGGAGACATATAAAACTTGAATAGTGAATAGAGATTTTCATCAAAGATTTAGTGAAGACTATGATGAAATCTTTTCTCCAGGTGCTATGCTTAAAACCATTCGGATCTTACTCGCAGTTGTTACTCATTACGACTATGAAATCTGATAAATGAATGATAATACCACATTTCTAAATAGTATTTAGAAGAGTGCGTGTACATGACATAGTTAGAAGGCTTCAAAGTTATTGGGAACAAAGGGAAAGCTTGTAGGTTTCTTAAGTCCATTTATGGCCTAAAACAATCATCTCGAAGTTAGAACTTCTATTTTGATCAAACTATTAAAAAGTTTGACTTTACAAAAAATCTAGATGAGCCTTATATATATAATAAGGCTAGTGAGAGCACTATCATGTTTCTCATATTGTACGTGGAAGACATACTCTTAATTGGCTCTAACATAAGAATATTATAGTCAGTTAAGATTTTCTTATCACAAAATTTCTCCATAAAAGATTTGGAGTCTTCTGTATACTAGGTATAAAGATTTATAGAGATAGATCTAAGCGATGGTTAGGATTGTCCCAGTCTAGCTACATAGACAACGTACTAAAGAAGTTTAGCATGGAAGATTCCAAGAGTGGTAATGTACCAGCTTGTTATTGAATCAATCTTTTCAAGAAAATGTCTCCTAAGACATATGAGGAAAGAGCACGCATGAGTCAAATACCTTATGCATCGGCAATAGGATCGATCATGTATGCAATGCTATGTACTAGAGCTGATGTTGCTTATGCACTGGGTATAATAAGCAGACATTAGTCTGACCTTGGAGAGAAATACTAGATAACAGTTAAGAACCTACTCAAGTACTTAAGAAGTATTAAGGAGTTATTCTTCATATACAATAAGAGTAACCTCACTTGGAAGGGATTTATCGATTCTAGTTTTCAGAGTGACATAGATAATAGCAAATAAGTTTCGATTATTGTTTTATCCTTAATGAAGGGATAATAAGTTGGAAAGGTTCCAAGCTACATACTGTGGTCAACTAATGCTGCGAACGAGTCTGTTTAGATAAGAAGTTCCTTGAGGAACTATAAGTAGTTCATACGATAGAGAGTCCAGTACCCTTGTACTGTGATAACACAGTGGTGATAACCTTAGCCAAGGAACTAAAGTCTCACAAGAAGTTCAGACACATACTCAGGAAGTTCTATTATATCTGCGATAATAGAGATCATAGTAATGTAACTATTGTAAATATGAATATAAATGATAATGTAGCAGATCCATTCATTAAGGCTATTTCTCAAGATCATTTAGAATAATTATTTGAAAAAATAGGTATGAGATACTGTATTAGTTGGTCTTAAGCACAAGTCAGAGATGTTTGGGATTGTATGCCCTTAAGAGTGTATTGTAAATGGATTTGATTCATAAATAATAAAACTCATCATCTTGTTTAGAATGATTACATATAATCTAGTTTGCTTTATTTATACTTTCTCTTATTACGTTTATAAAGTCCATGGAATACTGTGAGACCAATCAAAATTATGATGCAATCGTAATAATAAGATCCAATTAGCTGATTATATACATTTAAGATTTGTTCCAGATCGTAGGAGTATTGAAACTGGGCATTAATACTCTGAATATATCAGTGTACACTATTATTTACCATATAAATGGTAATGGTTGGTCTCATAACCATTCAATGTTGAGACATTGAGAGATAGTGTACATGTGCTCATTAGAAAATGAGTTCACAGAACGACTCGTCAAGAACTTCTATATAGTGGTCATACTGTAACTGTCAAGTAAAAGTTCTCAAGTGATGATTGGTAAAAATTAGTCCTAGTATCTAAGATGTGCTAAAGAACGTTGTATGTGAACGATTACACTTTGATTTTTACCAAACTTTGACATAACATCCATTACTAGGTATATTTTAGGTGTAGTCTAAAGCATATGAAGTGAGGTGGCAATTTAGATGGGATTCGTCTCTCCCGGTATGGGGAGTTAGTATCGTGCATCGATATAACATAACTATAGCTAAAAGACCTTGGCCAGGAAAGTATAAATAAACTAATAAGAGTTATCAGTTTGATCTAGTAAGTTATAAGCTGTATGTTATCATTAATATTATGTTATTAGAGTTTAGCAGTATTTCATACCCTAGGATGAATAGACGACACAGTTATAGCAAAGAGACCATACTATATAGTAGTTATCACTGACAGTCTTGATTATTTTGATTAAGTTAGTTATAGTAGCTTACTTTAATCAACCAAATCATACGAATTAAAAATGGGTGGTTATTATACATAACTAGTGTCAATATCAATCTATAAATAGTATCGTTAAGAATGATAGTTCACTACTAGAGTACGAATCAGACTTTAAAGTCACACACCTAAGTTACCTTTACCGTTAAAATATAAGAACAGAAAAGTGTATGAGATATACTAATAATCACAAAGAATTGTAATGAAATTTTGGTAAAGTGTTACAAGAGTTACGGGACAGTAAAGCAAATGTTACAAGTGTTGAACATAAGGAGTAACCCATAGCAATGCCCGAATAGCCCAATAAGGGCAGCTCAGAGTTGTCCCGAGTGGGGACTAGTCAGTGCTAAATAAGGCATCGAAATGATGTGAAATGGGGCATCGAATCAATACTAAACAGGGAGTGAAACTAGCCCTAAAAGGGGGTGCCAAGTGGGCACCTAGCAGGGCATCAAATTGGTGCCTAACTAGGTAGCACATAGACTCCTACCAGGGTGCCCAGTAATGCCCAAGTGGGCCCACTTGGGCATCTAGTAGGGTACCACTAGGGGTGGCTGTGCCACTCATGGGCCGCTCGCTGGGGGTAGCCATGGGTGGGGGGCCGTCACCCAAGTGGCGGGCCTAGTAGGCCCTATTTGTGGGGTCAAAGGAGGGAGTTTCTGTAGCTATATGCTTGCTAGATTTTAGGGAGATTAGTATGTTTTACTTTTATGCTTAGTCCCACATGTGATAAAATAAGAGATAGAAAACTCCCTAACTATTGTAAATACCCCTTATGGTTCCTCTCTACAGTTCCACCAAAGTCTTGAATTAAAAAGACTAAAAAGGATTGGACTTGACTCTTTTGTTAAGACTAAAAATTAAATTAAAGTTTTTGACTCGACTGAAAAAGTTTAGTCATCCATACCTCCTTGCATCTCATCTGTAGTAAATTAAAAATCCAAGTTAGGGTTCTAGAGTGAAACTCTTTGACTCGGTCGGAATAACTTGAAGGTGAAACTTTTAGAGCGAGGGTTGAAGAGGTAGTGTCATTCTTCAATGCGCCAAATTAGCTTAGCAATCTAACTAAGCTATCTTGGAGTCGGGTTGCTATAGGCTAGCAACGAAGTTAGTAAATTTATTTTTGCTTAGTAAGATTATAATAAAATCATAGTTTTATGTATTAACTTCCTTTCTAGTAATTAGAGTAGGCATAAAATTTTAGAAATCATTGCTTCCACCCCCTAAATAATTTAGGTTGCCTACTATAAATACTTCCATAGACCAGCATGCAGAAAATGTTCAATAATCAAGATAGTCGACTATGACTTAGAGATAGTTGACTACACAGTAATATAGTCGACTGCTTATAGTCATATAGTCGACTATATCAGAAAGTTTCTATACGTGATTGTTTCCTTCTCAGATTCAGATTTAGAATTTTAATTGGTGTTAGGCTCATTCCAAAGGCTGAGATTAGACCTCATATCCCTTATAGGGTCAATATTAATCAAGAGGTTAATTTCTTTTATAAAAAGAGGATCAAACCCTAGATTTGGAGGCCAATAATTTAGAGGCATAAATGAGAAGAAATATTAAGGATCTTTGGAGGCTTGAAGATTGAAAGAGAACTTGGAGTCTTCTTAAGGAGATATTGAAGACCAAATGCCATTAAATTGTAAGGAGCTCGCTGAAGCTTTGTTTAAGGATGTGGAGATTCTTGCTAATCTACATCTCCACAATGCTAGATGATCATTTTGGTGCATGGTAAAATTATCTACCTAGTTCTTCTCTTTAAATCTATCTAAGCTTTGTAATAGAGTTAAGTTGATCGCGGTGATAAGAGAATGGGTCTATAGGTTATGGTGTCTAGCAATTTACTAAAAATCGGTCTTTTGTATCTCTTCAAGCATTTTGGTTGTTAAACAAGTGTGGGATCGATTGACTGTAAAAGTTAAATTTACAATAGTGTAAATACTTTTTGTGGTTTTTTCCATTTGGGGTTTCTACATAAAAATTTATGTTATTTATGATTGGCTTATTTACTTTCTCTTTATTAATGTTATCTATCAAATTTGGTTACATGCGTTACAGTTTTTCAATTGGTATTAGAGCAGGTTTAGTCTGTTAAATTAGAAAGATCTTTTTATTCGATGGATTTGCCTAAGGAAGGTCAATCGACCAATATGCCACCCTTAGTAAAAGGGCATAACTATGCTTAATGGAAAGATAAGATAAGGGCATTCTTTGTGTCTTTGGGGATGAAAGCTTGGGCTACAGTGTCTGATGGTTGGGAGCCACCTATTGGAGAAGATAAGGATTGGTCTGTCATTGAACAAGATTTGGATCAATGGAACTTTAAAGATTCATACACCATATTCAATCAAGTTAATTCGAGTGAATTTAGAAGGATTAGTACCTATGAAACTACTAAAGATGCTTGGAAAATATTAAGGATTTCCCATGAGGGTACTAATGCTATTACAGTGTCAAAATTATAAAAACTTACTGCTAAATTTGGAAACCTTAAGATGGAGGAAGATGAAACTTTTAATGATTTCTATTTCAAATTGAATGATATTGTTAATTCTTTTTTTAATCTTGGAGAGAAGATGTCTGACTCTAAAGTTGTTAGGAAGATTTTGAGATCTTTAGCTAAAAGATTCAAATTAAAAGTAGATGCTATTGAGGAAAGCAATATTGTTGATGATTTGAAACTAGATGAGTTAGATGGAAATCTACAGGCTTATGAGGCTAACAACTTTGAGAAGAAAAAGAAATCCAAAGGTATAACATTGAAGATGAAACATGTGAGTGAGGATTCAGATATTGATCATAAAGTTATTGTTAATTTTGTTAAGAAATACAAGAAACACTTTCTAAAGAAAAATTTGACTAATAAAACAACAAATAAGAAAGGATCATTATCTAAAGAGAAACCTCAAGTGAGCAAGGTTGAATTCAAGAGTGATATAAAGAGTGTCAATGAAAAACCTACTATTGTTCAATGCTATGAGTGTCAAGGATATGATCACATGGCTCATGAGTGTGTAAATTAATTGAAGAATAGAAAAGTCATGTAATCAACTTGGGACAATGATAACTCTAATGCTGAGGAGTTAAATGATGAATCTATGGATTTTATTACTTTTTCTGCTTCTGTTGATTCTGCTAATTCTACTTGTAAGACTATTTCAAGTGAATCAGGTGTTGAAGAAGATGATGCATATGAATTTGACAATAATGTGAATATTCAAGACATATATAATAAGTTGTTTGATATTTCTTTGAACTTGAAAAAATAGAATGCAAGGCTCATAAGAAAAGACAAAGCTCTTACAACTGAACTTGTAGATTTTTCATCATAAGTAATGGTAATGTTGAGAAAGATCAAAGAATTTGAATCTGAAAAGCAGAATCATGTGGTATCTATGAGCTCAACATTAAAGAAACTCAAGGACACTGAATTTTCAAATGAAAATTGAAAGATTAGATAAGTTAAAATCAGATTTGCTAGATTCTAATACCTCTCATTGCAAATTGGTTGTAAGAAAATTAAATTTGGATGATATACTTAGTGCTCAAATCATTAGGAAGAAACAATATAGCTTAGGGTTCAATTCAAATAAGTAATAAAATAATATTGCCCAAGTACATCTTTTGTCAAGACTGCAAATGAATTTAACAAGCTACAGGCAAAGGCTTAGGTAAGAGAACCACCACCGAAAGGAGATAATTTCATGTATGAACATATACCTAAAACTTTTATGCCTGAAAATAAAAACTCTTTTGTGCCTACATGCATTACTGTGGTAAGTTAGGACATATTAGACCAAACAGTTTTGACTTTTGTATCCTCAAACTCCTAAGAGGACTAAGAATGTTAAAACTAAGAGGATTTGGATAGAGAAGTCAAAATTAAAAATTTATAATATCTTGTCAGCTCTAGTGCTTGTGAATCTAACTTATAGTATTTGGATAATGATTGCTCAAGGTATATAATAGGTAACAAATCTCTTTTTACTTCTCTTGAGGATTTTAAAGGTGGTAAGAATACTTTTGATGAGGGTGTATTTGTCAAAATTTATGGTAAATGATCTATTGCTTGTGATAGTATGCCAATACTTGATAATATTCTTTATGTTGTAGAGCTGAAAGCAAGTTGTTAAGCATCAATCAGCTTTGCAACATGGATATGAGAGTGAACTTCATAAAGGAAGATTGTACAATCTCAAACAAATTTGATTACATTGTGATTGTAGGAAAAAAGATAGTAGATAATGCTATGATATTTCCTTACAAGGTAATCAAGTTTGTAATATTTCTGTTATTGATAACATAAAATAGTGGCACCAAAGGCTAGGATACATAAATTACAAGAACTTGATTGATTTATCTACCAATCACATTGTGAAAGGCCTATCCAAGTTGACTCAACCTGAAAATTCTATCTATGGTCCTTGTAAGTTTGGTAAATAAATTTATACTTCACATAAAAAGGTAGATATGGTAAACATGAAAAATTCTTTAGATCTTGTTCACATGAATTTAATGGGTCCTATACAGGTTGAAAGTATTGGTGGAAAGAAATATATTTTTCTTACTTTTGATGACTTTTTGAGATTTTCTTGGATATATTTCTTACTTGAAATTTTGTTTCTTTTGACATGTTTGAATATCTGTGTCATAAATTACAAGTTGAGAAAGGATGCACAATTAACTTTTTGAAAGGAATTAGGACTAACAATGACAAGAAATTTGAGAATGAAAGGTTTGCTACATTTTGTAATGCTCATGGTATTAGTCATGAATTCTCTACACCTAAAATACCACAACAGAATGGTATTATTGAGCAAAAGAATAGAGTTATACAAAAGATGGCACGAGTGATGCTTCTGCAAAGAAGGTAGCTTAGAAATTTTAGGCAGAAGCAATGAACATAGCATTGTGTTTAATCAACAGAGTGTACTTGAGTCCAGTACAAAGAACACTCCATATGAGCTTTGGAAGGTAAGAAACCCACTTTGTCCTATTTGCATGTGTTTGAGAGTTATAATGCATTCTACGTGATAGAGAACAACTTGGTAAGTTTGACTCTAGAGGTCACAAAGGTATTTTCTTAGATTACTCTCTTACTAGTAAAGCTTATCGTGTTTATAATTTGGTTACCAAAACTATGATGGAATCTAACAACATAGTTATTGATGATGTATGTTATCCAAAGCTTGATTTATGTGATGATGATTAATTTTTTATTTTTGAACAACCTGAAAGAATATAAATTGATTCATCTGTTGATTCTTCTGCAGGTATATAACTCTTGAATTTGGAAAATGGAAAGAAATTAGACATCCAATGAGTTGGAACTATATTCTCAATGAAAGCTAAATCATCCAGCTACCTAGGTGATTAGTGAGATTAATGTTCCAATGAAAATAAGAAAACAATTGAGGAGTATGGTAAGCACTATCAATTCTTATTTTGTTTTGATGATCGAACCTAAAATTATTGATGAAGCTTTGCATGATGAATTTTAGGTTAATGTTATGCAAGAGGTATTGGATCAATTTAAAACAAACAATGTTTGGTATTTAGTTAAAAATCACCTAATATTAATGTTATTGATACTAAGTGGATTTTTAAGAATAAGACTAATAAAAATAGCGTGATTATAAGAAATAAAGCATAACTTGTCGCATAGGGCTACACACAAGTAAAAAAGAATTAATTTTGATGAAATATTTATCCATGTTGCTAGGTTAGAGTTGATTCGAATTTTGTTATCTATTGCATGCACTCTTAACCTATTACTTTAAAAAATGGATGTGAAAAATGCTTTTGTTAATTGTAATTTTAAAGATGAGGTTTATGTTTCTCAACCAAAAGGTTTTCAAAATCTACATTTTCCAATTCATGTTTTTAAACTAAAAAAATCTTTGTATGGTTTGAGACAAGCTCCTAGAGCTTGATATGAATGATTGATTACCGTCTTGCTCGCATCTAGGTTTACAAGAGATAGTGTGGGCAAAATTCTATTTTTGTAAAGAACCAACACTAATTCACTTGATGCACAGATTTATATTGTTGACATTATTTTTGGATGTTCAAATGATTTCTTGGGGAAAACTTTTACTGAATTAATGAGATATGAGTTTGAAATGAGTTTGATGGGTGAATTGAGATTTTTTCTAAGCTTGCAAATTAATCATAAATCTAATGGTATCTTTGTTTCTCAAACAAAATATGCAAAAAGTCTAATGAAAAGATTTGGCTTGGAAGATGTAAAACATGCTAAAACACCCATGAGTAGTTCATTGAAACTTTCCAAAGACGAGTCAAGAGTCAATGTAGAACATACACTTTATAGAAGCATGATCGGTAGTTTACTATATTTGACTGTAAGTTGGCATAATATTATTTTTAGTGTTGGTATGTGTGTCAGATTCCATGCTAATTCTAAGGAGTCTCATTTGAATGCTGTTAAATGTATCATCAAATATGTAAGTGGATCATGTGCATATAGTATTTGGTACCCATCTGATTCAAATACAAGTATTGTAGGCCTTTTAGATGCAGATTGGACAGGCAATGTTGAGAACAGAAAGAGCACTTCTAGTGGATATTTATACTTGGAAAATAATCTTGTGATGTGGCACAGTAAAAAGCAAAATTCAATATCTTTGTCAATAATTAAGGTAGAGTTTATTGCAACAGTTACGTGTTGCACTCAAATGATATGGATGGAATAAATGTTTCATGATTATGGTATCATGTAAGATGTGATGACTTTATTTTATGATAATATAAGTGTAATAAATATTTCAAAGTATCCTATTTAATACTCTAGAACTAAACACATTGAAATAAGGCATCATTTCATTAGAGAACTTATTAAATAAAAGATTATCTCTCTTTCGAGTATGTACCTACAGATTCACAGTTAGCTGAAATCTTCACTAAAGTTTTAGACATTCAAAGATTCATACATCTTAGAAGTGCTATGGGGTTTATATAATTAAGTAATCAGCTAGACCCTGTAGTTTAGGACTTGTGCTTTATTGTGAATCCTTATCCCTATATTTATGTGACCTTAGTAATATTTTGAATATTTTTGAATAAGGATTAATGTATATGTTTAATACTATCATTCGTAGAAATAATCTTGTTCTGAATTAAACTGGTGTTCTTCTTATTAATTTTAAAGATTTTTTTAGCTTAATTAAGTCTATGTATAATATATTGAAAAACATGATCACTTTTGATTATCCCCAAGAAAAGAAAAATAAAAATAAAGATTATGTATTTTATGTTCCAAGTGATGGAAGAGGACTACCAATATTGAGAATAAAATTGATAATTTTCTCATAAGGGTGAAAGTCACAATCACTCAAATGGGGTATAAGCTCATCGAAGATGAGATGATGGAAAAAATCAAGGGGTAATAAGCTCATCGAAGATGAGATTGTGTTTAAAAAGGAAAAAATAAATAAAATATCAAATTGAGGGAAAAATCAATTTGGATATCTAAAATGATCATATTTTGAATATGTGTTACATATATATATATATATATATATATATATATGTGTGATAAAGTATGAATTATTTTTTGATTAGCATATATAGAGTAATATGTTCAAGTTTAAATATTTTTATCATGGTAATCTGATTCATATTTTGCAACTCTTTCTCATCAATATGTGTGTGCTTTGAGGTTCATATACATGGTTTGAATTGCAATATCTTTATATGCCTATCTCTTAATATTTTCTAATGTATTTGTGATCCTTGATTGTCAATTTTTAATAAAAATGGGGATATATATATATATATATATATATAATTGAGTATTTGATAAATGATTCTATATCTATACATGTGGGAGATACTTATGAGAGATTTTGTATTGTTTGATCTTGATTTTCTTGATCGATGAGTTATGTCAATAAGGGGAGAATGAGATTGTTGGATATTTGTTGAGTGTTGAGAGTTTTCTTAACTTATTTACACTTATTGATTTTGAGGATATTTTGCACTTGATCATGGTTGGCTATGTCAACTTTTCATAAGTTATCGATGTTTCTAGATGTTCATGATATCAGTGTGTTTTGTCACAAAATTTTCAAGGGAGATTATTAAGTCCTGTTTTTGTGATGGCAAATTCATAAACAACTTGGGACTTGTTTTAAGGTAAATATTAATCCATCAAAGACTATGGTATTACAGTGTTGGTAAAGTTGGAAGCTCACAAGAGAAGTTGGAGTCTAGAGAAGCTTAAATGATTGAACAATCAAGTTTAAGTTAACTAAGTATCAAAAGAAAATAGTTAACAACATTGTTGAGATAGTTTACTACATGCTGAGATAGTCAAATACTTCCTGAGATAGTCAAGTATGGCAATTTAGATAGTCTACTTAATCCTGAGATAGTCTACTATGGAAGTGTAGATAGTCAACTACCAATCAATATAGTCGACTACTACACTGTAGATAGTCAACTATTAATAATATAGTCGACTATTCCAGCATGTAAAAAAGGTTCAGTAATCAAGATGGTTGACTATGACTTAAAGATAGTTGACTACACAGTAATGTAGTCGACCACCTACAGTCATATAGTTAACTATATCAGGGAGGTTTCTCTACGTGACTATTTCCTTCTCAGATTAAGATTTAGAGTTTTAATTAGTGTTGGACTCATTCCAAAGGCTGACTTTAGACCTCATATTCCTTATATGGTCAAGATTAATTAGGGGTTTAATTTCTCCTATTAAAAGAGGATCAAGCCCTAGATTTTGAGGCCAAGAATTGAGAGGGATGCATGAGAAGAAATATTAAAGATCTTTGGAGACTTGAAGATTGAAACAAAACTTAGAGGCTTCTTGAGGAGATCTTGAAGACCAATTGCTGTTAGATTGTGAGGAGCTTGCTAAAGCTTCATTAAGGGCATGGAGATTCTTGTTAATTTATATCTGCACAGAGCTAGATGATCATCTTGGTGCATGGAAAAATTATTTGTCTAGTTTTTCTAATTAAATCTATCTATGGTTTGTAAGAGGGGTGAATTGATCGTCGTAATAGAAGATCAGATCTATAGGTTATGGTGGCTAGCAATCTACTAGAATAGGTATTTTGATCTTTACTAGCAGTTATGGATATCGAGCAAGTGTGGGAGCGATTGACTATAAAAGACAAATTAATAATAGTGCAGATATTTTTGTGGCTATTCTCATTTGGGTTTTAAGCATAAAAATTCATGAAATCTGTGATTGGCTTATTTACATTCTCCTTATTATTATTATCTATCAAATCTAGTTACTTATGTAGTGCTTTTTCATATATATATATATGTGTGTGTGTGTGTGTGTGTGTGTGTGGGTGTTTGCTAGGGAGAGAGAGAG
>JAUTWN010000066.1:12500-14055 GCA_033043275.1 Ruscus hypophyllum | reverse complement strand
ATCACTTTGGGAATTCCAACAATTTGTTTAATCGATACAAATTGTGACCCCGATCTTGCAGATATTTCGATTCCAGCGAATGATGACGCTATATCTTCAATTCGTTTAATTCTTAATAAATTAGTATTCGCAATTAGTGAGGGCCGTTCTAGCTATATAAGAAATCTTTG
Organism: Ruscus hypophyllum; assembly: GCA_033043275.1. Lineage (NCBI taxonomy): Eukaryota > Viridiplantae > Streptophyta > Magnoliopsida > Asparagales > Asparagaceae > Ruscus > Ruscus hypophyllum. Next base: position 13,885 of record JAUTWN010000066.1, on the reverse strand, counting down.
ATTAATAATAACTTTTATAAATTTTCCTTCGAAAATTCGATAGATTTATGGAATCGATTATTATTTATGAATTTTTAAAAATAGATAAAAATATTTTGGGATACTATGTAATTAGTTAGTATTCAAAATATCCGATTCAAGGAGATGGTTGAATCAAAATAATTTTGTTTAAAGTTCTATTTTTTTCAGAGGACAATATGAATGTGCTATCATGTTCCATCAACACACTAAAGGGGTTATATGATATATCCGGTGTGGAAGTAGGCCAACATTTCTATTGGCAAATAGGGGGTTTCCAAGTACATGGTCAAGTACTTATTACTTCTTGGGTTGTAATTGCCATCTTATTAGGTTCAGCTACTTTAGCTGTTCGTAACCCACAAACCATTCCGACCGGGGGTCAGAATTTCTTCGAATATGTTCTTGAATTCATTCGAGATGTGAGTAAAACTCAAATTGGAGAAGAATATGGCCCTTGGGTTCCTTTTATTGGAACTATGTTTCTATTTATTTTTGTTTCTAATTGGTCAGGAGCTCTTTTACCTTGGAAAATCATAGAATTACCTCATGGAGAGTTAGCCGCACCCACAAATGATATAAATACTACCGTTGCTTTGGCTTTACTCACATCAGTGGCATATTTCTATGCGGGTCTTACCAAAAAGGGATTAAGTTATTTTGGGAAATATATTCAACCAACCCCAATCCTTTTACCCATTAATATCTTAGAAGATTTCACAAAGCCATTATCACTTAGTTTTCGACTTTTCGGGAATATCTTAGCGGATGAATTAGTAGTTGTTGTTCTTGTTTCTTTAGTACCTTCAGTGGTTCCTATCCCCGTCATGTTTCTTGGATTATTTACAAGTGGTATTCAAGCTCTTATTTTTGCAACTTTAGCCGCGGCTTATATAGGTGAATCCATGGAAGGCCATCATTGAAATAGTCTTTTTTTCGCTTAGCACAAAGCAATGTATGTGCGACCCAAAATGATTTATTTAAGGAATAGAAATATACAAGACTCTATATACGATAGAAAGTAATAGGAAAAAAATAAAAATACGGGAGAAGCGCTTCTACTTTACGGTTGATTTTATTCAACAATTGACCAAAAGAAAATATTTAGAAATAATAAATTGCATGAACTTAGATCAATAAAATAATAATATTTGTATGCAATAATTCGGACTAATCAATTTAATTTGCCATTTAGATCGTATTCCGCTGGAATAATGATAAACAAAACGGGATTCCTAAAAAAATGGATTGATTCTCGAATCCGATTGAATCTAATGGTTTCCGTTATGGAAGAAAGACATGTATATGTGATATTAGATATTGACTCGTTATATATGAACTAAAGATATATTTCATTTGTCCGCGGC
>JAUTWN010000066.1:0-7500 GCA_033043275.1 Ruscus hypophyllum | reverse complement strand
TTTTGGGGGGAGGAAAAGAGGCTTCATTTAATTTAAATTCAATAACTAAAGTTTTCTCTTTTGCTGAAGAAGATGCGGATCAAAAAAAAACACTAAAATCATAAATCATAACAGGGTGGAAGAATCAATAGGTTCCTTTTTAGTTCGGTAAAATATAACAAGAAAAAAAATGTAAGAGAGTTTTTCTTCTTTTTGTTGTTGCTTGAATATAAAATATTCAATTGAATATAATTATAATAAAAAAAATAAGAAAAGCCTTTTTGTTTTCAAATCGGATAAATTATTATTTATATATAATTATATAATTCGTTGGAACAAAAAAAGCCCGGCTGGGTACTGACCAGGCCGGGCCATGAGAATAAGAAGTGCTTTTCGAACAAAATCAACACAACACAAGGAGTCTTGCTTATTTTTTTAGTTCGATTGTTCGCGCGGTCGAACCCGTCTTTTAGATACTTTTAGATAAAATAAATTCCTGATTTGTGGATCTCTATATATATATAATAGAATAGAGAAAGAAGAGAGAAAAGCAAGATTCCTTACATTATATGTAATTGTAATGTAGTAATTATCTTGGGAGAGATGGCTGAGTGGACTAAAGCGTCGGATTGCTAATCCGTTGTACGAGTTATTCGTACCGAGGGTTCGAATCCCTCTCTTTCCGTTTCCGTATGATGAATTGATTTTTTTTTCAAATTTTTTAAAATCTTAGTGAAACGTGTAGAATAGATAAAATCCTAAGAAAATTTGAAAATTTACCAAGGAGCCCCCTTGGTATTTTATTCTTCACGTCCAGGATTACGCCCCGGATCATTAGATAGGAATCCAAAGATAAAGAGCGAAACAAAAAATATCACTACGGTATAAACGAAGAGTTTCAGAGTAAGCATTACACAATCTCCAAGATGATTTTTTTGGAAAAAAAGAGAATAGATCTTCCATTTTTCTACCACATATCCTATTTTTACACCAAGAAATGAGGTTTTTTCTAGAAATGCATTGTCACAAATTCATTTGTTTTTCATTAACAAAAAGTTGCGTTTATATCCAAATTAGATATTGCGGGAGACCCTAATAGGGTTAGGGTCTTTTACTGGAAAAGAGTCAAAAACGAGGAGATGGGGGTAAGCCGAATTTGTGGCGACTACCCATGAATTTCAGTGTGTGAGTCGAGGGTTCATACTCTAAATTTTATCTGATTTTTTTTTCAATTGTTAGAATTTTTTCTCGAGGAAATCATGCATTTTCTAGTATATTATTATTCAGGATCTCATCGAAAACTTACAGCAGCTTGCCAAACAAAAGCTAAGAGAAAAAAAAACAAAGGTATGACTGGCATAACATCTACGATTGGATTCAAAAAAGCATAGGCTTCGGGCAATTTGCCGAAGAAAAAACTACTCGAATAAAGGGGGGAATTCATACAAATACAGATCAAACTAATAATATTAAGCATAACAGGCATTTTGTTCTTGCAGATAATTGTATTTTGATTGCGTTTTTGATATAAGGAAAAAGAAAGTAAGTAAGGTAGACAAAAAATCTTTCTTTTTCTTTGAATCCACCCAATCAAAAATTCTCAAAGGAGAATAGAAGAAATCATACTTTCATACAATATCTTAATTGAATTCTATGCAATGATCAATAAATTAAGTTGAATTCTATATCTATATGTATCAAAATCTTAGCACCAATCTATTCTATAGATATATAGCTATTTGGGCTGGAGTTGACAAACAACCAATACCAATATTATACCAATATTATTGTTTCTTAGTGTCGATTAGAAATTGAAATGGGGCGTAGCCAAGTGGTAAGGCAACGGGTTTTGGTCCCGCTATTCGGAGGTTCGAATCCTTTCGTCCCAGTGTAGATTCATTTTTATGCCCCATTATTTCTATAGAAAATAGAAAGAAGTAGGGGGTGTATAGGAGTTAATCCATATTAATTAAAATATGTGTATAAATAATCAAGTTCCGTATTATATAGAAATATGCTATGGAGCCAATGTTTTTTCGTTGAATCTCGTTTGATTTTTGATTTAGGCATTTCGTCTTTGACTCTAATTAAAAATTGGAAATTGATGTAACGATTGAGGCGGGGTGATTTATCCTATCTCTTTTATTCACTTTATGGCAAGAGTTTATTGTTGGAATATTACTCAATTCCATTTCAAATTTCTATTTGAAATTAAAGTCAGTGATGAATCAATTCAAAAAGAAGGACCAATCTTTATCGGAAGAGCGAAGGTGGTACTTATTGTCTTGTCCAGTTTTCTTCAAATTGAATCCAATTTAATAATGATGTCTAAATAGGAAACTTTTTCAATTAGAAAGATTTTTTTAATAAATCCAATATTTTATTTATTTCCTGTACGTGTAATTTTTGAATTTGAAAAAGTAAGAAATCCTTGAATCTATCCTTATATGAGCCACTTGAAGATGCATATTTAAAAAGCGATTCCTTTCTCTATTTTTTTCAGAAAAATCGTTCCGCATATCATATATTCATATATAGAATATAGAAGAAAAATCTAGATTGCGATGTTTTATATCTATGGGCATCTGAACCGATGACTATTCATGATTCCATAATTGAATCAATTCCATACCGGCTCCAAATTAGAGGAATGTTTGTTATGGTAAAACTTCGTTTGAAACGATGTGGTAGAAAGCAACGTGCGACTTGAAGGACACGATCCGTTGTGGATTTTTACATCCACCTTTTTCGATTTGTCTAGGAATGGGGATGCTCTTGGCTCGACATTGTTTGTTCTGTTACACTTGAACCCTTCGGTTTTTTGTTGGGTTGTAAATAGTCCACAATGGAGCTCGAATAGAAAGTATTAATTCATTTCTCGGGGGCAAGGATCTAGGGTTAATACCAATCAATTGGAACAACTTCGTAAATATATGGAACATATATCGAAATCGAAAGGATCCAATTCAAAAGCAAAACTTGTTGAAATTGATCAAAAATTTTCGATTCAAAGTGTATCACGCGCGAATCAAATGTCCATGGGGTTCTTTGATAGAAAGAAATCAAAAAGGGGTATGTTGCTGCCATTTTGAAAGGATTAAGAGGCGCCGAAGTAATGTCTAAACCCAATGATTAAAAATGAGGATAAAGGATCTAAGAACAAGGAAACACCCTTTTAATTTAATAATTAATTTTAAAATTTAATTGTTTTGATATTCTCAATAATTGGATCAGACTAAAGAATCCAAATAGAATTTGAAATAGTTTCAATCAGACAAACAAAAGGGAGTAAAGACTACTCAATACATGAAATTGACTAAAGATTTTTCCTTTGCGTTATTTGAGAGTTATTCAACTTGAGTTATGAGTACGAATGGTTTCTTTTTCATTTTCAGGAAGAAAAAAAGACTGAAATCATAGTCTAATTTATTTTATAGGCCGTTTGTCATTTAATTTATTAGAATTGCATATATAGACAAAACTTCAAATCAAATCATTTTTTCTCGAGCCGTACGAGGAGAAAACTTCCTATACGGTTCTGGGGGGGGGTATTGTTCATCTACATCTATCCCAATGAGCCGTCTATCGAATTGTTGCAATTGATGTTCGATCCCGAAGAGAGGGAAAAGATCTTCGAAGAGTGGGCTTTTATGATCCAATGAAGAATCAAACTTATTTAAATGTTCCTCTTATTCTATATTTCCTTGAAAAAGGTGCTCAACCCACAGGAACCGTTCAGAATCTTTTAAAGAAAGCGGAAGTTTTTAAGGAACTTCCGCCTAATCAAATGAAATTCAATTAAAGAAATCGGTAGCAACTTGGATATAACTTTGTCTAATTTTTCTCTATTTTCTGCTATATTCGTATTTATTTATCATTGTTTCCATCGAATCCGATGGTCTAGAACGACAAAAACTGAGTTTTTAGTTTATTGATTTTATAAATAAAAAATTCGGACATTTCCTTTGCCTTTATTGAACTGTGCGGTTTTCTTTTCGTTGGAACTTGACTAACAGATAAGGAATCTGCTTTGCTTATTCCACTTAGATTGATGAAATACATTATGGACTAAAAAAAATCCGATATTTTTTTCATTTTTTATTCTTCCATTTATACTTTTTCTATCTATCTAGATATGTAGATTAGATATGTAGTGTTAATTCAAGACAATTTTGAATATTATTGTATTGCATTGTTAAATTCAAATTCTTTGAATTTAACAATGCAATTTCTTTTTTGCACTGTATTCTTTTCTCAACATTTATATTGACAACAGTGTATTGAAGAAATATAATTCATCGTGATAAGCGAACCGAATCTATTTATTTCTTTTCCAGAGTTTTTTACTTTATCTTATTCAAATGATGCTTTCTTTGATACAAGAGCTTTTTTCAATCTTCAATCAAAAAAGCTAGATAACATAAGAGATGCTCTATCGATTTTGACAATTCTGTATCTTTCTTTCTTTTATCTGATAATTTTTTGTATTTTCATCGAATCAATTCATTTTTATGTTTTGAATTCATTACGAATCCATTAGAAAATATTTATAGATTTTTGATTTGTTAACTCAATGGTTTGATTAGCTCGTATAATCTCTTTTCTCTTTGTTTAAATTCAATTAAATTTATTTTGATTGTATCTATACACCCCCCCTTGACTCTTGAAGTTTTGTTTAATCTATAATTCGGGTTGCTAACTCAACGGTAGAGTACTCGGCTTTTAAGTGCGGCTAGAATCTTTTACACATTTGGATGAAGTGACGAATTCGTCCATACCACTGGTAAACTTTGGAAGACCGCGACTGATCCTGAAAGGGAATAGATGGAAAAAACAGCATGTCGCATCAATGGAGAGTTCTGAGGATATTTCATTCTTATCGGATTGGTACAAAACCTTGTTCGAATTCTTGGAAGGAACAAAAGAAAGTTGGGTCGAATGAATAAATGGATAGGGGCCCCACGACTTCAATTAATTATCAGAAAGAAAAAGCAACCGGCTTCTGTTCTTAATTTGAATAATTTCCCGATCTAATTAGACGTTAAAAAAAAATTAGTGCCTGGTACGGGAAGCACTTCTCCCTCCACGAGTGGATTCTATTTTTTTTAATGAATCCTAACTATTGACATTCTCTATTATGGAATGAAGATGTATGTGTAAAAGAAGCAGTATATTGATAAAGAAAGTTTTTTCAAAAATCAAAAGAGCGATTAGGTTTAAAAAATAAAAGATTTCTAACCGTCTTGTTATCCTATAACATAGACGAATTAAATGAATGGAAAAGAGAGAGGGTAGAGAATCTGTTGATAAGTTTACCTGTCCCCGAGGTATCTATTCTTATTACAATACCTTGTTTTTACTGTATCGCACTATGTATCATTTGATAATCCCCAAAAAATTCTACCTTTGATTCAAATCGAATTTCAAATGGAGGAAATCCAAAGATATTTACAGCTAGAGAGATCTCAACAACACGACTTCCTATATCCACTTATCTTTCAGGAGTATATTTATGTATTTGCCCATAATCGTTCTTTGAGTAGATCGATTTTGTCGGAAAATCTGGGTTATGACAATAACTCAAGTTTACTGATTGTGAAACGATTAATTACTCGAATGTATAAACAGAATCATTTTCTTATTTCTCCTAATGATTCTAACCAAAATCCATTTTGGGCGCGCAACAATAATTTTTATTCTCAAATCATATCAGAGGGGTTTGCTTTTATTGTTGAAATTCCATTTTCTCTACAATTACTATCTTGTCTAGAGGGGAAAAAGAACAAGATAGTAAAATCTCAGAATTTACGATCAATTCATTCAATATTTCCCTTTTTAGAGGATAATTTTTCACATTTAAATTTTGTGTTAGATATACTAATACCTCACTCTGTCCATGTGGAAATCTTGGTTCAAACTTTTCGCTGTTGGGTAAAAGATGCTTCTTCTTTACATTTATTACGAGTCTTTCTCGACGAATATTGTAATCAGAATAGTCTTATTATTTCAACGAAAGCCGGCTCCTCTTTTTCAAAAAGAAATCAAAGACTATTCTTATTCTTATATAATTCTCATGTATGTGAATATGAATCCGTTTTCGTCTTTCTACGTAACCAATCTTTTCATTTACGATCAACATCTTCTGGAGTTCTTCTTGAACGAATCTATTTCTATGTAAAAGTAGAACGTCTTGTGAACGTCTTTGTTAAGATTAAGGATGTTGGGGAGAACATGTGGTTGGTCAAGGAACCTTTCATGCATTATATTAGGTATCAAAGAAGATTCATTCTGGCTTCAAAGGGGACATCTCTTTTCATGAATAAATGGAAATTTTATCTTGTCACTTTTTGGCAATGGCATTTTTCGCTGTGGTTTCATCCAAGAAGGATTTATATAAACCAATTATACAATTATTCCCTTGATTATTTGGGCTATCTTTCAAGCGTACGAATGAACCCTTCCGTGGTACGGAGTCAAATTCTAGAAAATTCATTTCTAATCAATAATGCTATTAAGAAGTTCGATACTCTTGTTCCAATTATTCCTTTGATTGCGTCATTGGCTAAAGCGAAATTTTGTAACGTATTGGGGCATCCTGTTAGTAAGCCGATTCGGGCTGATTTATCAGATTCTAATATTATTGATCGATTTGGGCGTATATGTAGAAATCTTTCTCATTATCATAGCGGATCTTCCAAAAAAAAGAGTTTGTATCGAATAAAGTATATACTTCGACTTTCTTGTGCTAGAACTTTGGCTCGGAAACACAAAAGTACTGTACGTGCTTTTTTAAAAAGATGGGGCTCGGAATTATTGGAAGAATTTCTTATTTCAGAAGAAGACGTTCTTTTTTTGACCTTCCAAAAAGCTTCTTCCACTTTGCGAGGAGTATGTAGAAGTCGGATTTGGTATTTGGATATGATTTCTATCAATGATCTCGCGAATTACAAATCAAAATTCCGAGATCTTGGAAATATCAATTTTTCCTAAATAATAAATAAAAATAAAATAGAGAAAAAGATCGAAATGGGATTTCCACTATTCTGAAATGTTGATGTAGTATGTAATAAGGGTTAAATCAACTGAGTATTCCACTTTTGAAAGTCTTTCCACCAAAGGAAATGATGTATACATAGGGAAAGCCGTGTGCAATGAAAAATGCAAGCACGGCTTGGGGAGGGGTTTTTCTTTATTTAATTAACATAACAAAGAAATTATCTACTCCATCCGACTAGTTCCGGGTTCGAATCCCGGGCAACCCACTGTCATATAGAAATTCTATGTATAGCAATCCATATTTTCTTTTTGTAATCCACTTCATTTAGTTATAATAAATTTGAAGAGATCTAGATAGTTATTGGGTTGGTTGACACGAACACATAAGTCATGTTATACTGTTGAATAACAAGCCTTCCGTTTTCTATTTTCTATTTATAGTATAGAAAATTTGTGTGCTTGGGAGTCCCTGATGATTAAATAAACCAAGATTTTACCATGACTGCAATTTTAGAGAGACGCGAA
>JAUTWN010000065.1:2795-14144 GCA_033043275.1 Ruscus hypophyllum | reverse complement strand
AGATTTGAGAATAGATTCATTTTTCGAATGAGACCAAGTAATAGATTATCCAGGCGTAGATAGAGTTCCTTTCAGTCGAGCGGAGAGCGGGAAGCGTCAATGGTACCTATTTTCCGCGGAGTGCGGGAAGCGGGACCTAGTCATAGGTCCCTCATTTCCTAGGAGATAGTAATAGAGACCTATGATACTAGTCATAGGGACCTCATTTCCGCGTCTTTCATTCCCTCTCTCGAATCTATGCCCTCTTTTCCTAGGAGTTAGTAAGTAGGACCTCTTTGACGTTTAATAGGGACCGCGTCAGCTGAACCTAATTTCCGCTAGTAATAGTAACCTCTTTGACGTTTAAGAGGGACCGCGTCAGCTGAACCGCTTTTCCGCGTCTTTCATTCCCTCTCTCGAATCTATGCCCTCTTTTCCTAGGAGATAGTAACAGGACCTCTTTTACGTTTAATAGGGACCGCTTAATAGGGACCGCATTTCCGCTGTAAATCAAAAAATCCATCCTGAGAGCTATCCAAGGATGGGAGGGTCACAGGGTTCATACATGTTGGCTCCTTCCGTCTTCATGGCTTTATTTGGTCCAAGGACCTTAGGGGACTCCGTACAAGGTAGATCGAGCGCGAGTGATTCAGAGTCACCCCTACCTAATCCATCTCCACGTCTCTAGAATCCGGGGGTCAAGCTAGCAAGACGGTCCATTGGATCGATCGTGAGATATTAAGGTGTTGCTACGCTATGGTCTGGTGGGTCAGGATCATGTTGGGGGGTCACTCCTCTCGCAGGATTAAGATGACAGGGGACGTTTGAGTCGCAAGCGCCAAACCTTTTCAATCGCTATGGCAAGTAAGCTTTAAAGCGAATATTCTTATAATGATCAAGCTGATCGGGGAAGAGAGACCAATCGAGAGGCTGAGCCTCGGGTGAAGGCTAGACTTTCATCAAATGAGGGTGCTAGAGGACCATTTAACGCCTGTTCTTAGGGCTCGTAAGGGGGTGGCTTCGAACAAAGATCTCGCATTACAGAACAGAGCTAAATATAGAATTTCTATATAATATGGATCAAAGAGCGCAAAGCAAGCACTTTTCTCGAAGAAAAGGAGATTTCTATTATCCCGGCCTGTGATCCTACCAAACAAAGTAATCTGTCCCATCACGACGAAGTCTCTATCTTTCTCCAGCCAGAGATTGCAATCGCAGACGAGGAGCATATCTTTCAGTGAGGGCTAAATGTTGACCACTTGTTGATCTCCGCCTACGACTACATGCGATAGCTACCAGTCGGCTGCTCCCGAAATAGAAAGGAAAGCGAATGTTCATGTTCTTTTTTAGCAAGTACTGTAGGACGATGGAGGCGATTCCTGACGAGCGGTCACAGTCGTGCGTGACTCTATTTATATAGGAAAAAGAGTTATACAAACTACATATTCGCTTTCTAGGTGACAATTCTTCCCATCTTCAAATCCAACGCCGGTTTTGGTCTCAAATCTTTGGGCTTGCTTTTTCCAAGAAACGCGGGAGTCTGCACGTGAACAATTTGAGATTTCCTCCATTAGCTGGTGGTCCTATCCAATTTCTTCATCGGGGTGAATTCAGTTAGTTATCGAAGTTGGAGTTCTTGCCCTTCCGCAAGCGCCTTGCTTGGCAGCAGTGGGCTTGGTAGTAGCATAGGTGGGCCCTCGGGCAGTTAGTTCAGGGCGTAGGGATCACTGTCTCACTGTGGTACCCGAAGACTTTCTATGCCCACATTTCATAGTTTTAAAGCGCTGTTTAGTTACTTTCATTTCTTCTGCTACTTTAGGAAGATTCAGACAGTCTTGCTGCGCCCTTCTTTTAGGCTCTTCGACGACCTTCCCCCAATTCTAGGATGCGGAGTAGCTCGGGGAAGTCCGTAGCTGGATCTGGATCAGGATGCGGAGTTTGAGCTGCGGAGTGAGGGAGAGATGGCTATGTCTATCCCATCCCTTCTTTGGTTCAGTCTTTGGTAGTAGGTGCGATATTGAGGGAGTTCAGGGCTAAGGGCTGGAGCTTTATTCCCACCCCCTTTCGTCTATTCAAAAAACAAAGTGGACTACTTCCCTACAAACTCTCTCTGTATTCTGGCACATAAATGTAGGGATCGAAGAGATTATGGCATATTATGTTCACCAAGAAATGACCCGAAAATGGATCGCAAATATATCTATTTGATATTGTTTCTTTTAATCGTAATCAAAGATGTTTTTTTGTTTGGATCGTCTTATTGATTTTACTCTAAAGGCATTCATTGAAGTAAGCACGCACGGTAAAAAAACGGTTCAAAGAAAATCTAAGAACCTAATAGATCAACGCTTCTAGCCTCTCCAGTAAGTCGAGCCAATGGTTAATTGCCTTGGCTGCTACGAAACATATCGGCCTTGCGTTGCGGAAGGAACGTTCTGTTCTGATAAGGAGGCTGAGCCCACTTTACGCACTTCCGCACTAAGCAAGCAACCTCGTTTTGCCGTTTCCTTCACGTTCACGGCCCTGCTCGCCAGGAGGAATCTTTGATTCATGGCCTGAGATCAAAAGAAAAGGCGCTGTTAAGCGTCGGTCCGAAGCGAGCTGCTTGCAGCTTAAAGTCGAATTCTCATTCGCAGGCTCGCCCCGGCCTCTACAAACAATATTGGTAACGCATGGTATGGTTATGGTCTTCTACTTCATAAACTACTCACATGGGAAGAGGTATGACCACTACTACCTGTAAATTTTGAATAAAACAAGGTGCTTGCTGCCAGCTCAACATTGTTCATTTAGATGGAATCCTGCTTTTACCGGTCCTAAATCAAAAGGCAAGCCCCTTGTTTACCCGGCATCAGTGACAGTTGGAGCTTTGATTGCCCAGTTGACTTTTCACCGCCACCGATAAAACCACCCATTGTGGAGTAAGCAACTACCTAAAATCCATCCGGTTGCGAAAAAGCTCTCCGTCACAGATTCTATCCAGACTAGCGTCTTTCATTGGTTCATGCTTTTCAAACAGGTTTTGAAAATGGAACCAGAGGCGACCGAGAAGCAACCATTTCACCAATGGATCTCGCGGCTAAAGCATGGGCAGGAGGAGTAAAGGCGGGGGAGCCGTACTATAGTACGAAAGGCCCACTTCCAGGTGCGAATCCAAATGCATGGACAGGAGCAACCAAGGTGGGGAAGCCAGTGATTGTCCTATAATCAGTGTACGAAAGGGCCCGTCCCATATCATATAAAGTGAACTGTTAACCAGCACCGCAGTTTCTCCATAACCGGTGAACAAACTAAGCGGAAATTAGGTCCCGGTGACGCGGTCCCTCTTAAGTGTATAAGAGGTCCCTCTTACTAATTCCTAGGAAAAGAGGGACCTATTAAGCGGTAATTAGGTCCCCATGACTAGGTCCCTCTTAATAGTATCATAGGTGCATCTTACTCACTCCTAGGAAATTAGGGACCTATGACGTGGTCCCGCTCTCCGCTCCTCCGCAGCCTAAAAATACCAAACCTCCCCGTATCTCTTCCTATTCGAGAACCATATCTCATTGCAGAGCCCCTTCCTTTTCGATAGCCAGCATTAGCTAATGTTCCCACATCCCTTGCCCCTCTTTCATAGCCTCTTTGAAAGCCATCAATCACCCTGCCTCACGTTCTCTCCATCCGAGCCTGCGGCATCCCGGCCGGCACATCTCGAGATCGAGTTGAAGTTTCTTTTCTAGTTGGGGATCAGGGCCCGGCGTCAAATCCCCCCGAAGCATAAGTTGGTTTGTTGATGACTCAAAACCACCATCGGTAGACCCACCCACGGATCCTTCTATCGGAGAGCTATATCTATCGGATCCAAACCGCATATTCATGCTCTCGGTAGTCTCAATTCGAGATAGAGACCAAGAGTCCTTAGTTGCGGATGTGGGGTCCGATTCCTCAGTCGAAGGCGTGGACAAAGAAAGACAAAAAAACGACCCGCACCTATGAATTTCTTGCTGGTACTCAGCATTATAGCACATAGGGCTTCGGCCCCCCCGAAAGCTACAGGGAGGCATCCGCCGGATCACACAACGGCAGGTCCCTGTGCCAAACCTGCTACTGCTCCGTTCTCCCGGTCAACCGAGCAAGATCGAGCGGCGCCCTCGCTGAGCAAGCACCTGAGCCAGTTGTTTAAAAAAAATTCTTTCTCTAAATTTCCGTTTTTCTATTTCCATAGAAAGTGATTCAATGGTCCTAATTGATGTTCTCCATGGAAAGGTAAATCCTCCCGATCATTGGGGAATCTTCAATTCAGGGCTAAATTTCCTGACAAGGAGTCCGTTCATTGTATAATAAGTCCGTTGAGCCACGGTCACTGCAGCAGCTCTCGTTGGCATTTCATTAAGAGACTCATGCTTCGTTCATCCTGGTCCAACCACAACGTACTTGTAGATATAACTGCTTCCGTGATTCATTCTCCGCTCCTTCGTTCCACTTTCCAAGTCTATTACTATTAAGTAAACTACTTTGGACTTATAAGGTCCTATTTAGCGGAAATGCTATACTATGACTAGGTCCCTCTTAAGCTTCAAAGCTCTAGCTCCGAGCGTAATAGGGACCTATTTGACTATTAAGCTCTCCTATCTAGCTTAAGCTCGTAGCGCGAGCTTTTCAGCTCTCCGTGTATAAGAGGCTCTTTAGTTACGTACTCCTCTCCCTAACGGTCGAGCAGATCTAAAGATCTCCTAGGAAATTAGGGACCGCTTAATAGGTCCCGCTCGTAGCTGAATCAGAAACCATTAATTAACTAATTACTTTTATCCGGTTTCTGAACTAAGCAGAGAACTGGAAGAAGTAAGAACTCGCCGAGGGAAAGCGACGAGGTAATGCTCCATTGGCTCGACTCACAGGAGAGGCTATTTAGAAGGAGGTACGGTCCTGATCTGATTGAAAAATAGCATTTATTTCTTAAAAGAATGAAAGGAAGCAACCACGAAGCAACCCGTATCTGTTCTCAAGCTAGAACCGACTCCTTACCAGTCGTCCTCACTACGTTTCGCCTGGCTACAGGTCCGGAAAGAAAGTCAGATATTAGATTACCCGAACTCACTAGCTCGGAAAATGACTTGTACTTCTCGTTCGGGGATTGCGACCGATTTTCCGCATTATCTCGAAAGCAAGCATGACTTTAAGCGACCGAAAGGCAATTAACCATTGGCTCGACTTCAAGGCTCGACCGTTAGGGAGAGGAGAGGCTAGAAGCGTTAGCGGCATTTGACTTTGAACGAGCCTCATCTTTTCTTCACTTATACTGAATTTGTTCACTTGACGAACTGCAACTACGCCTTACTGAATTGATGAACTTGACTGCTTTACGATAATCTCGTCATCAAGACTATCGCTCGAGTGCGGGTTTTTCTGCCTGTTTTAGCTAAGCCCTTAACGGCCTTTAATCAGGAAACGACTCCTGATTTTTTTTATATTCAATTTAGCACCCGCTTCCCGCTCTTGAAGTCATTCCTGCCGAAAGGCGTCTGGGTTTAACAACGCCTTGGTTCATAATACCTCGATGGTATTTGCATATATAGGCTTCTAGTCTAGCTTTCAGAAAGAAAAACCGGCAGGGGAAAATAAAAAAGAAAAAGAAGGGGCAGTGAACGTAGCGAGAAAGGCATCGGTTCAGAGCCGAGAATCTAAGCAAGTAGCTGTAAACAGATCTATGAGGACTCGGCGGAGTGGTAAAGCGAGCCACGTCGAGTAATCGACATGCGAGTAGCGAGGTCCTTTTCATTCGAAAAGTCAAAAAGGCGAGAAACTTAGCTCTCTGGCTAGGCTCTCGAAGCTCTAATAGAAAAAAAAGAAAGAGTTTCCTTGCGGTGGTCCATCCGATCCTGTTGGAATTTACTTCTAGGAAGTTCCCAGCCAGCCCTCCAGTTCTTCATGGAATACGCTCCAGATGGGCCAGCTACGAGATATATTGAGTTTCTTTCCCTGGAATAACTATTTGAGAATGGAAACTTACTATGCTAAGGATTGGGGATTGAGTGCGAAATCTAGCAATGGTTAATTGCCTCTCCCTAACGGTCGAGCCTCTCCCGTTGGTCGAGCCTTCGCTTAATCAAGTAGGAATTATGTTAGATCTCCTTCATTGTGGTAGTTTGGCTACCATTCCGTCCTCCTTATAGGTCTCTCGAGCCTAATCCAGCTCAGAAGGATGAGGGCATCTGGACTCAGTCTAGCAATGGGAAGTTATCTCTAGTGCTTGGAATGATGTCGCATATAAGCTGTTATGTTATTCCGTTCCGCACAGTCAAAGGTGCTCAATCTGCTGTTTGAGGAAAGGAACTTTTTTTTTGAAAACGGTCTCAGACGTAAAGAAGACTGAAATAAAAGGCGCCTAAAAGCCTCTCGCGATCTACCGCTTCTTAGCCTATCTCGGTAATGGCCCTGCCCCCTTTCTCTTCCTTGGGCTTTGGTCTCCTTTGGCTTCGGGCTTCTGTTCATGCTCATCCTCAGCCTCCGGTAGGCTGATGGGCATTGAACCCGACTCTGTAGACCTTTAAGCACGGTCTTCTACGACCTCTCCTATAGAAAGCTTTTTAACACGACTTTCTGAGGGGCTAGCTTTCCTGCTTCTGTGCTTGCTATTAAGAATATGGCATACCAACGATTAACTTACGGAAATGGGATCGAGATCCATTTTCTAGGAAAAAAGCAAGGCGCTGTTAAGCGTCCTGCCTGCCTTCCCCCGGAAGTCACTTCGCTACCTTTGTGGATCCAACATGTCTTATACCCAAACCTGATCCATAAGAAGTGACTAATCAGGCTATTGCTTCTGTCTTCAAAGCTACGCTCCTACTTCACTCGAGCAGCAGATTCTCTAACAGTAACAGCGGATTCGTGCAGCGTATTCTTGCTAACAAACGAGAGCGCTTCCAAGCACAACGCTGCGAAAATCATTCGTTGTCAATTGAATCTGACTGAGCTTGCTTTGCCTATGCTTCAGCGTCCTTGCCTTTCCTATTCTTTTCTCTGATTATTGAACTGGTATCTGAAAGACAACAAAAGGAGGGTAGGAATAATCTCCTAATTTAGGTCTCTTCCTCTTCTTTAATGGATGGGAACACATCGAATGAAAAGGATGTCGAATGAGTTGAAAGATGGCAAAAAACCGACTGCCTTGTGAGAAATTCCATCTGAACTTTATTGGCTCCATCACCGGAACCAGCAGCAGCTTCTCTAGTCCGATTCCGTTCCACAGGGATGCCAAGACAATGATGATGGCCCGTTCTTCTTCTCAGAGACTACTTGAACTGCCCGATTGACCGATGGCTCTTTAATGGCGGATTTGCCTGACCTTATTTCTTTCTTCAGAGGAAACTAAAGGAGTCATCACTTCAAGTGAAGGCGGAAGAGAAGACTGGAAAGCCGGAGTCAGCCAACCGTGGTGAAAAGGCGGCAAGCACAGATGAGAGGGACATCACTTCTAATCAGTGTTAGAAGTGACGGAACTTTGAATCAGTGAAAGAATCGTCATTAACCAATCTTGTATCGGACGCACCATCCCTTGAAGTAAAGGGTTAGCGAGCGCAAAGATGCGGATTTGACCCGCACCCCCTTTCTTAGAAGTAGAAGCCAAGCGTGGGGGATAGGAGCTTCGCCTGGCGAAACCCCATGCTTTGATAGTTTCATTAGAAACTGCCAGCACGCTCTCCTCCCTCCGCAGTCCCTGGAAATGGATTAGCATCCACATTGCCTTGAAGCTTAAGCGGAAAAGCTCTAGCTGACTAGGAAATGAGGTCCCTATGACGCGGTCCCTAAAGACGTGTATAATAGGCTCTTTTTTACTCACTCCTCTCCCTTGAGGTCGAGCAGATCTAAAGATCTCCTAGGAAATGAGGGACCGGTCCCGCTCGGAGCTCTAGCTTTAGCGGAAAATAGGTCCCGCTTTAGCGGAAAAGCTCTAGCTTTAGCTCTCCGCTCGGAGCTCCCGCTTCCCGCTAAAGATCTCCTCTCCTTAAATTACTTAGTTGTTAATAACTAGAGTTAGCTAAACGCTTTCCTCTCCCTCCGGTCGAGCCAAGCTAGACGCAAACCTCTCCCTTATGGTCGAGCACTTCGTTCCTCTCCTGACATTACTGACGTACGAATAAACTAGAGCCAAGCGATATAGGAAAGCTATCGCGGAAAATAGATAGCGGAAAGCGATAGAGCCAATAGATAGCGGGAAGCTATCTATTTCCGCTACTTTTGTATAGTGACAAAGGTAACCGGTAGGTGACTTTGGAATCGACAGTAGTGACGAAAGGGGGAAATAGCTCAGTTGGTTAGAGTGCTGGTCTGTCACGCCAGAAGTCGCGGGTTCGAACCCCGTTTTCCCCGCCCGATCCTCCTTCCTCCGGGCGCCTGCCCGACCCATTTTGTCTTCACTGGAAGCTGCTGATCCCGGTGTAGCATTCAATACAATTCTTCTTTCTAACTAGAGAACGACATTTATTTTACTCTAAAGGCAATTAACCATTGGCTCGAACCGGAAAGCGTTGATTGACCGTTCCACTCGTGCCTATGCTTCTGCTTTCTTCGTCTATGCCTATGCTACCTATGCCATTCATTCCATTCCCGTCTCCGACATCGCAAGCGCCTCTCCTCTTCTGGACATGATAGCCCTGTTGACCATCAAATCTGCCCATCCGACTCTGAACCTTCGAGCCGAGTTCCTCTGGTCTGTTGACCCACCTTCCCATGTAAAAAAATGTTTTCTTCCCGCCTCTCCTATAAGTCGAGCCAATGGTTAATTGCCTTGCGGAAAAGAATGAAGTTCTCTCTTTCGCAAGCGCCTTTCTTTAACGACTAGACCCGCGAGTCAAACGGTGAGTTTACTGTAGTGAAGCGATAAAGATAGAAATCCCGGGTAGTTTATTAATGGGAATAGCGAGCAGGGCGTCCTACGCGAGGCGCTGTTAAGCGCTTTCTCTTTTTGTTTCTGCTTTTGGAATTGATGTCGGAAAGGAACGAGAATCTAATGATCCGAACTGTCAAGATGACGCCTTCTCCACTTGAACGTGGACGGCGCAGATGACATTCTCTCACGCATAGATGATTTGTACTAACTTTTGGCTTGTTCTAGCACTTTCTTTTGGTAGGGCGAGGCTCGACCTCAAGGGAGAGGCTCGACCGGAGGGAGAGGTTTGAAAATCCAACTAGTTTTGACGCTCTCTCAAGCTCTTCCTATTCGGGTGAAGTAGACAAAAGGGTGAATCTAAGATGTTCCATCATAAGCCGGCACGCGCTGCTCGCTTGCCATCACTCCCAGCAGAGAACCATGGATACACGGATTGCTTCCAACGATTATCGCCAGAAAGGAATGCATGGATTTGAGACAAACTTCACTGTCCACGGAAACGATATCCTCAGGTGTTTAGTCACTTCTCACTGCCCTACTTCCGAGATTCAACCTGTCCTGAGAAAGCCCCATCGACGAGTCATAGCTGGTCTTTTCGCTCAGGGTAAAAGCACACAGCTGGTGGATCCAGGAAGTCGCTTATTGGTCTATAGTAATCGACTGCGGCCTGGCGGAACCACAAGACGTATTCAAGACAGGAAAGTTTCCATTCTTAATACTATTTTTACAGCTACCACTTTTCTACAAATAGAGCCCTGTCGTCGTCGTCGAGCTGCCTTGGAACTATTTAAACATGACCTTTTCTGGGGCTCTGAAAAAGAGAGTTCCAATGAATCCGAAGAAAAGAGCACATTATGGCCATGACCAGCAAAAGCTCACTGTCATCTCACGAATAGGATTCGAACCAATATCAAGCTACTTGCCCTTTAGTAGATCGTGAGTGGATGGGCGATCTCTTTCTCTTTCGCTCAAAGATGGAAAGCAGATTCCTTTATTCAGGTTTTGCATAGCTTCCCAAGCGCCCTTCCGCTCAAGGTTTTTTTGGGGGGTTCCGAAAGGCAGAGTAGCTTCAGCATCGAGCAGAGGATGGGATTCAAAGGGAGCAGTTCTTGGGGAGTTTTCTTCAGGAGAGCTAAAGAGCTCCGAGCGGGACCGCTTAAGCATCAAAGAGGTCTTGCTTACTATCTCCTAGGAAAAGCTATAGTTGACGCGGAAATGAGGTCCCTATTTAGCGGAAATGCTATACTATGACTAGGTCCCTCTTAAGCTTCAAAGCTCTAGCTCCGAGCGTAATAGGGACCTATTTGACTATTAAGCTCTCCTATCTAGCTTAAGCTCGTAGCGCGAGCTTTTCAGCTCTCCGTGTTAAAGAGGTGACTATCTCCTAGCGGAAATGCGGTTCCGCTGACTAGGTCCCGCTGTCGCGTTAAATAGGAGTCCCTATGACTATCTCCTAGGAAAAGAGGGACCTCTTAAGCGGTAATTAGGTCCCCATGACGCGGTCCCTCTTAATAGTATCATAGGTGCATCTTACTCACTCCTAGGAAATTAGGGACCTATGACGTGGTCCCGCTCCCCGCACTCCGCGGAAATGAGGGACCTATTAAGTGGTCCCGCTTCCCGCTCCTAGGAAGATAGGGACCTATGACGCTCTCCGCACCTAGGAAATTAGGGACCTATGACTAGGTCCCGCGCTCCGCTTCTGTCAAGGGAAGCACGAGCCTCCTCTCCTTTACAGTCGAGTTAGCGGCAATTAGGTCCCTATGACGCGGTCCCTCTTAATAGTACGAGAGGCTCTTTAGTTACGTACTCCTAGGAAATGAGGGACAGATGACTAGGTCCCGCTAGACTAGTTCCTCTCTCTAACGATCGAGCCTCGTCTTACTAAGAGCCAATGGTTAATTTCCTCTCCCTTGAGGTCGAGCCTCTCCCTTTAGCAAGATTAACTAGAGTGTCTTCTAAAGCGCCTCTCCCGGCAAACGTCATTCAACATATATTACTTACCTATCCTTCCAGTCTACGGTTTGACCGCCGTTCTCCTCTTCGAGCTTACCGTTCCGTTGGAAGTTTATCCGGGGCGTAAATGAGGCTACGTCACTGCCAGTTTGCCGGCTTATCTTTCCTTTTTTCTTTTCAAAGAAAAGCTTTCGAAGAAGGCCGTACGTTCTTTTACCTACCTAGCCCGCAAGCGCCTTACAGTCGGTAATAACAGCTTTCGGCTTTCGAGATCGTTCTTCCCTTGCCTCATGTAAATCCTATCTCTTCGATCCTTATGGTAAATAAAGTATACAGGTTACTGGTAATTACCACTATACTTCACGTGTAAGAATAGCTACGCCCTTATCGGGCGTACGATACCGGACATGACGGGGTTTGGCTGCTCGAACGAGAGGAAAGCGATAGCTTAAGCTCGAATGTAATGAGAGGAAAGCGATAGCTTAAGCTCGAATGTAATGAGAGGAAAGCGATAGCTTAAGCTCGAATGTAATGAGAGGAAA
>JAUTWN010000064.1:0-14163 GCA_033043275.1 Ruscus hypophyllum | reverse complement strand
AATCTATCAACTGCATGTTGAAAACCGCAGATAACTTCGTCATCATTTCTTATTAATGCGTGATACTAATAGTTCGGATTCAGAAAGTATTATATCATAACATAGAAGAATTTGTTATAAATTTTTATTTGAGTGTTTATACTTTAAAATGTAAGTTCTATAAAATATGTCGGCGACTAACCTGCAGTATGTATGTCTTTATGTAGTTTTTTTATATTTTATAGACAATACCTCACCATTTTTCATATTCAGTGTCCATATTCTTTTTTATGCCTTCTTTTGCTCTATCCATTGCTTTATACAAATATTCCATTTCAACCTTATCATCACCGTCAACCATTCTTAATACCTTAACCAATGGGCTAAATATGCCGGAGACGATAGTGATCTTTGTCCAGTATTCATCATAAAAAATGTTGCATATTTCATCTGTTAAGTCCTTGTCTCTCTGAGATTGACGACTGTAATTTTTCTGCTATTGTCTTGCTGTCACCGTTCTTTGCAAATCATTTATGTACCTTAAAATAGGGTCCAATGCAAGAAAGTGAGTGGCAAATCTTATTATTGCAGGTCTTATCAACTCTCAATTACAAGTTTCATTTCTCATAATACTGAGAGTCCAATTATGGTTATAAGTAAAGTTAGTTAACTTTTGCGACCTTATAATAGTTGGATACACCCCAAGCTCCTTTGCTATGTCCTCCAGCATCAAGTCATTGTAGTGTGCTACACATGGAATCCAATACAAATTTGTACACTCTTTCATCAATTTCTTACCTACTGATTTGTAGTTCGGTCCATTATCTGTTACTACTTGCATAACTCTACTAACATTATTTTTTTCGATTTCTTTTATAAAGTTGCAAATGTAAATGTCACTTTTGAATTAAGATGATGCATCTACAGATTTGAGGAATACAGTTCCCAACGGATTGTATACAAGAAAATTTATTATACTTCTATTTTGTGTGGTCCACCCGTCGCACATTAGTGTGTATCTATATTCATCCTAAAATACATAAAAAGTTTTCAAATACTGCTTATAATCATTACACTCTTCATCTAAATATATATTTGAAATTTCATATGGAGTTGTTTCCTATACTCCAGAGTTGGCTTGAACTATTTTTCTAATCATACCATGATAGGATGGAGTATCAGCAACATTAAATGATATGTGATTATATATGAAAAATCGTGACACCGCTTTATCAACTTTCTTAACATCTTTCAACCCTTGCAAAGTAGATTTAATTTTCAGTTGCTTACTGCTTTGCTTTCTTTGCACAAATTCATCAAGTTTCGAACATTGCTTATTATTTTCACTTATATCTGGATTTCGTTCCTCTGACACATGCATGGAACGAAACCGTGAATGGCCTTGACTACTTCCTACGCCACCACGACTGTTTTGTATTCCAAGAAATCTATTTATCTGCCTTTGTTCTTCTACTTCTTGTTCATGTTGGCTCTTCCGCATAGCTATTCTAATATTCCTACTCTCATCATTTTCATCTGATTCATCTATTTCAGAATCTAATGAAATTGGTCGGTTAAATAATTCACCTTGAACTTTCTCATTAATTATTCTAGCAGCTTGTTTTTCTTTCTTTCTTGTACGTATGTGTTGTATTAATTTTTTCTTTATATTACTTGGCATTTCTGTACATGAAGCAACATTATCAGAAATACCGGCTAAATGATCTTTCATATAAGTGACTCCACCACGCATATATTTCAAACAATAGTTACATACTAACCTCATCTTTCATATGAGTAACTCCACCACGCATATGTTTCAAACAATAATTGCATACTAACCTCATCTTTTATTAGCTGCATTTTGTGATTTATAGTATGCAATATCCATGTCTTTCACATTCTGTCCCTTAAACATTTTGTAAAATTTTATAATAAATTATGTATGTAAATTGGTATTAATTGTGTTGTCCACTAAACAAATAATAAAATAATAGTAAAAAAATAATTTAAAATTCTAACTAGCATTCAATTATTTTTAAGTATTTTTACTTAGAAACATTTGATTTTTAAGCATTCAATTATTTTAAAGTAATTTAACTAGCATTAAATTATCAAAATCTAAGTATAAAATAATTGAGACATATTTACCCTTTATTATAAATCATATAGTAACTTAAAAAAATAATTATAAATCATTAGCAAGCTATGGATTAACAAATTAAATTTTTTCATAGATTTCTACTATTTTTCACGGATTCAAAAATATAATTATAAATTATTTATATTTAAATAATATTTTTTAATAATTTTTTAATGAATTTTATACGATTTTTATATGTTTTTTATAATTTATGATTTTTATTCTGGTTGGGTCCATCCTAGATCCAACCTATATAATGGGTTGGACTCGAGTCTAACTCGGATCTATTGTTTATGATGGGTTGGATCCAACCCATATCTAACCCATATGATGGGTTGGACCTGAATCTAACTCGAATCCAACCCATTAAATACATAACATAATCCAAACCCTAACCCTAATTGCAAAATTTATCTATTTCGATTGCTCCGCTCGAATCCTCCTTTGATCGCACCGCTTGAATGCTCTCCTGCTCCGCCGGATCCTTTCCCGCTCATTGCTCCAATCGAGTGCCTCCCCCGCTCCATCAGCCTCCTCCCCCGCTCTGTCGGCTTCTACCCCCGCTTGAGCTCCTCCCCCACTCGTCGCTCGAGCTCCTCCCCCGCTTCTCCGCTCGATCTACTCCCCCGATCGTCTCTCGAGCAGTTTGTGTTGACCAAGTTCCTACCCGCTTGTCGCTCGAGCTCCTTCCCCGCTCGATTCCTGCCCAACCGCTCGTCGATTGTCGCTCGAGCTCCTCCGCTGCAGCTCTGTTGCTCTAAGATAATTTTTTTACTAATTTTTTTGTTTTCAATCACTAGAATTAGTTCTCCTTCTCTTCTCTATAATTGATGAGTTTGGATTTTTTTGCCTTTTGATTAGTTTGCAATTGATTGTTTTTTTTTGTGATTATATATAAATTTCTTTGTTCATAATTATGGATTCACAGAAAATACTGTGAAAATCTGTGAAAAAAATAGTGATTTTTCATTGTTTTTTCATGGATTTTAATTGTTTTTTCACAATTTCTTTTTACTGTTCTTCAGCAATGAGACTGTTCATCGTATTGGCCAATTTCTCAACTTGACAGCTGATTCCGATATTATAACTTCAATATCTTGCATCGGCAACCCTCAAAACCGATACGATAGGGCCGATATTTAAAACCATGGTTACAACACCTATGCAAGGTGGTCTAATTCAAAATACCTTTAATTACTAACTTGCTTGAAGGGGTTTGTCCATTAAAATTACAACCATCATCTGCCTTCCCTAATTATTTACTTTTCCATATTTAACATGGGTCCATTATATGGGAATGCGCTAATGGTAAGCAAACAAGTGGGATTGGAAAAGAAATATCCAAGAAAGAAGTGTTCTTATATTATTTATAGATTGATTTATGCTTTAAGTGTAATGATTATGAGAATCGTATTTTCATGATATTTATATAAATATTTCACCCTATTTTAGTTTCTTAATCGCTATTATATAAATCAAGGTTTTTTTTTCCCTCAACAATAAGCGTATATATTGATTTCCAAGCTTGTAGATACCCATTTCTTCTTCCTTTTCTACTCATGTTTAATTTAGCACCTACCCTTATAGAAGATATATTAACCAATAAGCATGTAGACAATGGTAATTATGACTAGGAAATATTCTATTGTATATTTTACAATTTTAATCATTTAAATTGTTTTAAATATGTTGTCATTTTGTTTAGCTTTAAAATGATGAAAATTAAAATCACCTGTTAGAATATAAAATTATAATTCTCAACCCTCATTACAACTTTAGAGTTTTGGTGTGGTGGAAAACTCTAAGATGGTATGAGTAATTTGGGGTCTAATCCAGGAGTGCATTTAGTTGTGGTTTTTTTAAATGTATATCGGTGTGCAAAACTTAGGTTTCGGCCAATGAAATGGGTGCTCAACTTGCAGGGGCATTTTAAAATATAAAATTATAATCCTCAACCCTTGCAGCCACTTTATTTTTTTTGTGCAATGAGAAATGGCTTTAAGAGGACCACCAAAAATTATGTGATGCTCTTGGTCATAGCATTAAGAAAAAGGAATGGTACATATACCAATCATGACTTGGTCATAGCAAAAACTAGGTTTTGACCTTTGTTTATAAACTACAAGTTTCTATCGTACATCACCAATGTACACATTTTCAATTAATTCGTATATCATAATTAAATATTTGTAAATACAATTTCTTCCTATTATTGTTACTTTAGTACTCTTTTGTTGACAATATAGGTTTTCATTTTCTTAAGAATCTTTTTGAACCAAAATCAGTTCATCTTATCGTGCATTAGATAAACTGCTCGAGCGGATGGACTACATAAAAACTTATGTAAAAACATGAAGCTAGTATTTAGATCTACATAATACATGTTAAGGGAGGAGAGTACCTTTTAATTAGGAGGATGTATGCAAACTTTTGTAAGTAATTTTCTCTCTGTTTTATTTTCCTTTTCTTTTTTCTGGAGTAGAGAACTAGATGAAGATGGTTGCTGGGACAATAAGAACTCTAATTCCAACAGACATTTGCGACTGCTGAAAGCTAAAAGATGGCCTTCATATATAAGAATGGAACCCATCCAATTCAGTATATCATCTATTCATACATTAATAATATCTTGTTCATCACCCTCTTGCTCACTTATCGTTCTAAAGGCCACCAAAGATCAAACGCGTGGCCTCCTTATGAGTATTTTTTTTCCGATATATAGCTAATGGCAACTCAATCTGATTGGTTACATTTCAAGCACATGCCACTAAATGTCGGCCTCACTCCCATCTTTATGACTAAACAAGTTTACATAAATAAGTCTACTCAGTTTGACATGTCATGATCCAAATACAATCAACAATTCTAGTCAATAATACAATCAATATCTTATGGATTATTATTTGAATATCATTTAAGCTCCGCCTCTTCCACCACTTTATAATAGATGTACAGATATAGATAGACAGTTCAGGAGCACAGTAAGTTTAGACATTTAAGATTATCTCTTCTTTGGGACAAAACTAGGGTTGAAAACTGCAACATTATAGTATGAAAGACCATAAGCTGCTCTATGTTAAAAAGAGATAGCATAACATTATCCTAGTTGTTTTTGTGCTTAGGTGCTCTACCTTGCTTTGGTACATTAGATCTAGGCTGAAGATTTGTCAGCATGAATCCACAATAATCTTTTTATTTCTATTTAATCACTTATCCAGTGATCCCCTACTTACCAGGAATAATGTTGATTTTCTAGTAGGAGGTACTCAAGCTTTTAGCAGGCTTAGCTCTTTTTCCCTTGAATGTAAATTGCTTACTTGTTAAGTGACTTCGATTAAAATATAAACTTGTTTGAGACCATTTCCTTTTCTATTTGAAGCTTTTATATTTTCATTTTAATCTACATTGTGTACTTTCGTACCTATTCTGATGATTTTGATTAAATTTAACTTCGTGTAAGTCAATTTTGTTCCTTGTTTTTCTTTCCATTTCTGCAGCTTGCAACTCTTTTCTTCTTGAACCTAATTTATGTACTTCCATACTTGTTTTTAGGACTTTACTTCTGTTAAAGATTTTACGCTATGAAAAGTTGAGTGTGCTTGATATGAAACAACCGGAGAGTACACTTCATTTTCCACACAAACAAAAACACCTAAATTAGGTTCTTCTTGAACCTAATTTATGTACTTCCATACTTGTTTTTAGGACTTTACTTCTGTTAAAGATTTTATGCTATGAAAAGTTGAGTGTGCTTGATATGAAACAACCGGAGAGTACACTTCATTTTCCACACAAACACACGTGCGCGCGCGCACACACAACAAAAACACCTAGATGCCATTATGAACATTACCAAGGTTTTTTTTTAAAGACGAGATTGTGCAAGTTTACCAGTCTTGTTTTCTTTCTTACATTTCAATCCAGTATACAACTTCTGAAGATTAAGCTCTAATCTTATCATATTGTTCAAATAATTTTATCTACTTAGCTCGTGCTGTTAGGAAATAAACCATCGAGGCTTAGAGAATTAGATAGGAAATAATTCCATCTAGGCTTAGAAATAGAAAATAGCTCATTCAGATCAGCTCTACTCATTTATAGCTTGAAGGTTCTTTATTTACGTGTAGGGATCCAAAACAGTTGGGTGAGCAACCACAATTTGGAAAAAGATCTTTATCAAGCTATATGATGTGCTTCAATCAAAATTTTCATTCATGAAGCTATATCTGATTTCCAATTCAATTTGTTGATACTCTCCATGCCGTCAGCTATAAAAGTTAATTGACTAGAATCTAACGTCATTTCTCATGGATGTTGCAGGTCGGACTGGCTTTAATACCATAGTATACACAGGACAAAAATGAAACTGATACCGGAATGACTGCAGTTGCATATTTGTAAAACAAGATTGGTTATGTCACCATAATACAGATTTCAAAGAAAACTGAAAATTTGGATTGTAAACTGGGGTTGTGCCTCAGATGAATGCATTCCAAAACCTTGTCGTCTGTCGTGTTCCAATTTGATGCTTTCTCAAACGCTTTGGAACTTCTATAGGGCTGCTTCTTGTTGCATAAGCTTGAATGATTTGTGTTTGCGTAAAAATCACTAACAGGCGAGATTAGGATTTAGTGTTGTTAAGTAAAATTGCAACAAATACATTGAGAGATTTGTTGATGGGGTTCGATTGAGGTGGCTCAGGTCTACGTCGCTGGGTAATGGCCAATGGACCAGTTATCGGCCCTTTATTAAATTTATGAGGAAGGCTATAGGTTGGTATAGTGTAGTTCAGTAGCTGAGAAGTTTAGAAGAGGGAGAATTACACTATACTTGAGCTTGCACCTTCGAGAGGTAGGTCGCAAGGTGGGTCACACTCCTTATGGAGTGGCCTACTGAAGAGCTTTGAAATATTTGAGATCTTGTGAGAGTCTGAGCTTCTTTCTCCCGATCTAAGAATCCTCGAGAGTCTCGAAATCTCCAAGAATAGAGTGATTGGTTTTGTTGAGAGGTTGGTAGTGACATTGGCAGCCGTGTTAGCTTCGTACACAGGTTTCAAGTGTGGTGCCTTGCACCACGCGCTGCATATATGATTGGTGGGCTCCGACATGCTCATGTCAGACGCGCGGGACCCTAGACGGCGACATTAACTGTGATTTAACGCGGTTGAGAAGTAATAAGTATTGTCTGCGATTGAAAGGAGATCGTCCATGAGGGTCGCAGTAGCAGAAGTAGGTCGCGACGAGGGTCACCGGCTGCTAGGAGAGCGTTAGCGCATAATGGAAGTTTCAACATGTTGCAAAAGCATGTCCCTTGCTCGTGGTTGGCGTCAACTTGTTAACTTTGTGGGCCAGTCATGCGTCGCTTGATTTGTTGCCACGTGGACGACTCTGTTGTTGCTACAGTAGTGGGCTTGGGCCAGACAATTTTGACACAAATATTTGCCCCTGGTATATAGGTCGCGAAGAAACGAGCGACCCATGGAGCTGATGGCAATGTGTCCTCCATGCGGTTTTCACGCGGCACCTCTGTTCTGGGGAAGTCAACCGTCATCGTATAGCTCTCGAAAAGGAGTTGGCGTATCTTAATTGAAGGAGATTCATCAAATCTCTTCATTAATTGCTGCATGGCATGCCCTGTTTCGGATCGATTGTTGAGCGTTGATTTAAACACAACCAGTGAAACTGTAGAAACACTACAATAATTTCTTATATTGATTGAAAGAGAATTACATGTGTGTTACAAATTTCTTAGTGGCTTGTGACGATAGGAATCTACTCAGAACAAGTACTTTATCCCTTGGACGATCCGGTGACGAGGTGCAGGTCTTCTCTCTCCTTTAATTTGGAGAAATGCGAATAACTTGAGAAAAGCTCTCTCAAGTTCTTCTTCTCCTTCTGATCCAATATGCTGGATTGATCCTCTCTATTTTCTTTTTCAAAAATCTCCTTTTATACACAAGATTAGTTAGTTATTTACCAAGAATCTCTCGTGATTGATTTCGATTGATTTGCTTCAATCTTGATTAATTGACAGCTAAGCTCCTTCCAAGTCGGTTATGATTAATTCTCCTCGATCTTGGTTGATTAAGGGCTCAACTAATTAACCAATCAACTAGTCAACTAATTAACCATTCAGTTAAGTAATTAACTAACTGATTAGCTGGCAGGTGGAGCTATAATTATAGTTCACATGCCATGCCTTTTATAAACGAAACTCGTGTGAAGCACATGCCTTCTATTTATGTCCGTCTTTGTGTCAGCCTGGATGATCAAATCCTTTGCTGGTGCAGAAGGACACTTGGGTGCCAGCTCGGATGATTAAGTCTTTTGCTGGCACAGATGAGTGCCTTGGTGCCAACTCGGAGACTTAGTCCTTTGCTAATGCAGAAGGATAATTTGGTGTCAGTGTGGATGATCTGATCCTTTGCTGGCACAAATGAGTGTCTTTGTGCCAGCTCGGAGACTTGGTCCTTTGTTGGCGCAGAAGGACAATTTGGTGCCAGTTTGGATGATTGAGTCATTTGCTGGCACGGAAGGGACAGTTTGGTGGCTGGTCAATCTTTTTTGACTGCCTACATGCCCGTCGAGAGAATTTTGGAGGGGAACGTTTCGATTTTTGCACCTCAACGAATATAAAGTCCATCCTTAGGCGAAAAAACTTCACTTTCTGCTTTGGCATTTTTGAGATTTAAGATTTTCTGTGCTTGGCTTGCCTGTGTTCTTTGTCTTCTCAGAGAATCCCTCTAAGAGAGGTAAAGTTCTTTCTCCTTTGCTTCTTACTTTGGCTGTGAGAATATCGGACTCTTCGATGAGCAAGTTAAGGGACACCGATGTCAAGTCAGAATCTGATGAGACCAAGCTTGCTGAGGTATTCGGCCAATGGTCTGCAATGGGAATGTCGCTCACTGTAGAGCAGAATGCGAAACGCTTGCAAGAGTTGACAGAGGAAGACAATGTGCAAATGACGAACTTTGTGAGTGTCATTTCGGATGAGGATGTGGAAGTTCTCCAGGATGCCTACGCCTTTTCGAAGAACTACACAGTGATGAGGCCATTCCAAGAGGAGTGCATGAGTGTACCACCAAGGGGGAGCTTTAGAGTGTATGTTGACGCCTTCGCAGCGGGCTGCGCCTTTCGTTGCCAGCTCTCTTTGTGGAGATTCTGAACTACTACAGAATCTCCCTAGGCCATCTTTTCCCGATCTCGGTTGGTCTAGTGATATCCTTCATATCGCTCAGCATATATGAAGGCGTCACTCCGACATTGTCGTTGTTTCGATTTTTCTTCGTGCTAAAGGAGAACAATCGGGCAGTGGGCGACCAATGCTGGGTTCAAGTTACCGCTCGCCGACATCGGAGGCTTTTTAAAACTCTGGGACACGTTGCGGACTAGTTGAACCGGTTTGTGTTTGTGTTCCTGCCCCCTAGCGACCTATTGTTTGTGGTCGGCTGGGTGAGGCATCGACCGAGCACTTGGAAGGAACCAAGTCTTTCATCGTCGGAGTTTGAGAATACCATGCAGCTGAGGCGCACGCCTAAAGACTGACGATAGTGGGACATGGTGAACGATGAGCGAGTATTGTCCACAGTTGGCCTGTCCGGATATGTAATGCCGGGTAAGTTCGTGATGCTAACTTATGTACTCGATATCTAATGCTGAGTTCTCGCTGCTTGTGCAGGTGTAAAGGAAGTCCAGCGAGCCATCATGGATGGAGATGCTGTCGCAAAGATGACCTTCATGGCTAGTATGCTGCGCAAGGACGCAATCGCAAGGAAGAAGGCTTCGCAGAAGAGGTAATAAGAGGTCGAGAAGGTGACGGAGTGACCTCCTGCGTCGAAATAACTTGTTATAGTTTCTGAGGTCGCGACCTTTCAGAAAAGGCCAATGACCTCCGCGAGTGAAGTTGAGCACCGCAAGCATGCAAGGGAGGCCCCTGCGACTGTGGAGGAAGCTGTCGTTGCGGTTGCTGAGGCCGAGAGGTCGAAGAGGAAACGAGCAACGTCGGGGAGTGAGCCAGTCAGTGTTGGCCCTACTCCTCGGGTTGATGGGGGAAAGACTAGTGGCCTACACTCCCAAAGCTCCAACTCCTGCCTAGACAAAGAGTCGAGGGCAGGAGCCGCCCCTAGCTGAGCAAGTCGCTCCCTTGCGCCCCGTCGAACCCCGTTCGCAATCGAGGCCGAGGGAGGCATCGTTCAAGGCCGGTGCCTCATTGGAATGACTTTTCAGGACGTTCGTGTTTGAGAGCCATGACCAGACTCTCAAAATAGCGGAGTTGCTCTACCAAGCCGCCGATGAGCTTGGTGAGGAGATAGCGGGGGGTAAGGAAATGGAGCGAGGCATAGTCCGTCAGGTCCACGACATCGTCAACAGCTATGCCATCTTTAAGTTGATCAACAAACAACGGTGTGAGTCGTTAGTGTTGGATGATCATGCCAAGCAGGTGGAGGCCTACGCCCGTCATGTGAGCATAGAGCTCGAGGAGGTGCGCAAACTTTTAGAGGAGAAGGAGGTTGTCCTGGCCACTCACGAAAGTGAGTTGAAGGAACAGGACAAGCTCCTCTCATTGGGCGATGCCTACTTAAATAGCACCCAGGCTCAAATTAGTGAATTTGAAGCTGAGAGGTTGACATCTTAAGAGGCAGTGAATTTCCTGAGATTCGCCCTCAATAGGCAGGAGAGCTAGCTTCGGATTTGGCGGTGAAGTTGGGTGTCGCTAAGAAGAGGGAGGCCGAGGTCGCCAAGTAGGTCGATCATGCACGCCGCGAGGCTTCCGAGAGTAAGGCGACCATGAAGGCTTGAAGGGTCGATCCACCCGTGGAGATGAGGAGCACCACGGTCGAGTCTTTTAAGACTTTGGTCGAATTCCTTTCCCACTGTCAGGACTTCTACCGAACTGGCTTTCTTATGTGCCGGGAGCATATCTGGGCGAAGTTCCCTTCGATAACAGTCCCCTGGGGAAAGTTGTACTTGTGCTAGTCGACCAGAGTTGGTTTCGAGCCCTCACATGACACTCTCGTACCAGATGAAGAAGAGGAATAACTAGATTATATTGACAGACCAAGGAAGGAGGTGGTTGATGAGGCCGATCTTGTCCCGAAGGTGACTGTCGGGCCTGAGAATGCGATGGATTCTCAGAAGGCAATGGAGCCTGGGAAGGCGATGGAGCTTGGGCCTAAGAAGGCTGGTTGCGGCGAAGTCGCTCTGCCTGTAGTCTAGGCTAGATTTTGTAATACAAGTGTATTTTGTTTTTCTTTTTTCAATGTAAATACATTGTGTAAATAAATGAAAGAAAGTTTTGTTTTGTATTTATTCTCTACTTGCTGTGGTTTGTGTACTGAGTAGCAGTTGAGAGATGTTTTGTAATGTATGTGATGAACAAATAAGTTAAACACATAAGCAAAACATTAAGAGAGATAAGTATTTGGCTTTAAGATTATTGCTTAATATAGACAAATAATCAGAAAGCAAAGTAACTCAACACTTAGAATCATAAGAGAAAGCTCTCTTAAATGAACTTACAGTGTAGGTCATTTCCCTAAGCTGTTAGCAATTATGAGATGTTAAAGTTGGAGCATGTGCTCTGGTATCTTTGCAGGCGAGCGATCCTTGATACGCAAACCTACATAAGACTTGAGATTTTTGCGCTAATAGATAGGTTGCAACTATAGGCTGAGCAGCCTAAATGTTGTAAGATTGGAGGTAACTTTGTATTGCTTGAGTTATTTTAGTCACATCTCACTATGATTTAGCTAGCATCGTGTAACCTACTTGTGAGACCTTCGAGTTCTGGGCTGTACTTGAGTGGAGCCAAAGGAATCTCCCCATGCGGATTGGAGATCATGGTCTAAGATTGGAGCCGATGATACCAAAATTATATAGTCGTATTAGGACATTTGTACCCTGTGGGGACCCACAGAAAACCTAGGTGCCGTCATGCTGAGCGTACGAGTCGACGATGTCCTTGAGGCAAATCATAGTCCATAGCCTAGGCGACCCACCTGTATTGAATGGAAACTCAGTACCATGCGGCGACATGAGAATATGTGGCCCGTGGGCGCTCAGTACCATGCGACAACCTGAGAACTGTGGATTGTCAGTAGTGTCATGCGACGACTGCTTGACAGAGCCTCCCGAATGACAACTGCGTAAGTGAGGGGGTGGTCGTAGAGAATGGATCGAAGCTCTAGACCAGTCACAGGGACTGAAGCAGAGCCTTGAGCATAACTTAAGGAATGTAAAGTTTTCCTACACTCCGATTGAGGTCGTAGAGACTGAAACAGAGCTCTAGACTAGCCGTTGAGTGATGAGGTCTAGGTAACGTCGTGGCCCTATTGGAGTCAACGATGGCCTTAAGATAGATCACAGTCTGTAGGTGTTAGCGACCTACCCGTACGAAGCCTCACGGAGGACAGCTACGACCTTTGTTTGATTTGGGGCCTCGTAGTAGTCTGTGCAGATTACGTAGAGGTTGAACTGTCTTGTTTTTGGAGTGCAAAGCACATGTTCACACTTATAAAGACAAAAAGCTATTAGTACAGAAGTTGGGTTCCCCTTGGAGATCACCAGCTTGTAGTATTAAATAAGGGTCTAAGTAGCATCGTGATCTGTAGGAGTCAATGATGTCCTTGTGTAGCATCGTATTTCGTAAGAGCCAGCGATAATTTCTTGGGATATAACCCGTGACGGTCCCTCATATTGAGCAATAAGGACTTGACACATATCATAGGCACTTGAGCAATTTGCAACGTTAGATAAATCATTATCGTTTAGTGATTGCAAAATTACAAATTGGGCCTTAGCATTTGCTTCATATGCTTTCTCAATAAAAGTAGAAGTTTTAATAAATTTATTTTCAATAGTCATAAAAACTTCTATATCCATAGTCTTAAGAAAGCATTGCATTTTAATCTTCCACAAAAAGAAATTGTTTCCATTGAACATAGGTGTAGATGTCAAAAATGCGCAATCCATTGTAAATGAAAATGAACGAAATTAAAACAAATGGAAAGCAATACTGGTCTTTCACTCTAGGTGGTTAAACCAAAAACAAACATAGAGTCCAAGCTCTGATACCAATTAAAGGTAGCAGATTGCTCTGATACCAATTGAAGTACCAGGTTATCGCTCTGATACTAATTGAAAAGAACTCTAGAGGGGGTGAATATGGTTAACAATAAAACAACGTGGAATTAAAAATTTCAATTCAACAATTAAGCGCAATTAAACAAATGCACAATAACACAAACACAAACATAATGAATCTATACTGGTTCGGCCTTGTCTGCATCCAGTCTTGCTCACCCCGTGAGCCTATCTAACCCTTGTTAGATTTTCACTATAATCCGTGTCATGCACGTACTAGGGTTTGGAGGCCCCAACTTTGTACACACTCACAAGTCTCCCATGGAGACAACACGCACATCACCCTTGGTGACAAACACTCTAGTCTCCATTGGAGACTGTCTCACAATCTCTCAAAGAGAAAACAAATAGAGAGACAAGTAATATGCTCTCCTAAACAAATATAAACAATACGAGATCCTAACACAAGTTTATAGCAATAACAATGAGCTCATGTGTATGTGATACAAATAAAAGCTTTGCAAAGTAAATCAATTAAAGCCAAATCAAACAAAACAAAAACAAATCAAGATAAATAAAACAAATAAAGAGAATTAGAATGAAACAATGAAAAACAATTCTCTTAAAAGCAAAATGAGAATGAAGATTTTTCAAACTCAATTTTTACTATATGGATACAATAAAATCCATATAGCTAATAATATAATTCAAATACAAATAGCTATAATATATAAATGAAATCTATCGAAATATATAACTAGATGTCAAATATAACTCAACCAAATCTAATAACTATGAAATGGATATTCTATGAAGAATATAGCTATGAGATTAAGTCATTAATAACAACAAATATAGCCAAGATAAAATGAAGATATGCATAATTACAAAAAGGCTATATTTGAATCCTCATCAAATGAAAAACCAAAGAAATACAAATCAAAACATCTAAGATCAAAA
>JAUTWN010000063.1:0-14295 GCA_033043275.1 Ruscus hypophyllum | reverse complement strand
AGTAACGGCCGAACGATCCTGTCGGGTTTTGTTAGTTTTTTGAGTTGGTTTTTTGGTCATTTCACTTTTTTATTAATATTTTAATTTTTTTTTTGGGGTGTCAACTAAGCATTTTGGTGCGTTCAGATAGCACTGCCCCAACATTGGGCCGAGAGAAGTGGATCTGGATCCTCTACTTAGCCTGCTAAGAACGTTCTTAACACCTAGTGCGATTGCATAAAATTTTCGACGGAGTAGATTAAATCTCTTAAAATTCATTTTTAACCGTCCATCAAGTAATGGATGGTTGTTTTCCTGCCAAGGACTATTCTTGACAAAAAAAAAAAGATTCTAATCTGAGACGAAGTGGAAATATAATGTGAACGTGGCAATTAATTTCTGTTTTTTTAAATCAAGAAAAAACTTATTTTTTGATGTCTTAATAGTAAAATAAAGATTTTTCTTTTTAAGATTTGAAAATTAGAGATTTTTTTTTTAAAAATGTTTGGTTAGGAAAGTAAAAAAGTTAGAATAGAAAAGATACGTTACGAACTATGAAATTTTTACTTGAAATAAAAATATGTCCGTTGTAATTTTAGGAGATTTCTATATTGTGTTTTTGATGCTTTAATAGAAAGGCGTTTTTTATATATATTTTTAATAGAATTAAAATTTACAGTTTTTTTTTTCTAAGGATGGCTATTTTGTTAGGAAAGTTGGAAAGTCTTGCGAAAGAAAAGGGATGTTACAAAATTTAAAATAGGAGATTTTTATGTTATTGTGGTTTTTGATATTTTCCAATAGTAGGTGGCAAAATAGAGATTATTTAAAAAAAATAAACTAAATTGACTATTAAAAGTGGACTCGAAGAGTATAATATAATCATCCTAATCCATGTACTTTTGCACACAATTCTTTAAAGCAAACAAAGAAGAAGAAGAAGAAAAAAAAAATCCATATATCCCTTTATTGAGTAAACTTTAGATAATCTCAATGGTGGAAAACATTATTTTACAGTATAACTTCGTCATTATATCTAAGAGGCTGTTTAGTTGAGTGAAAATGCAAATCCAAGAGGAAAATGGAAATTGAATGTGCATTTCCAATGAGGCCCACACCCTAAAGGGTGTGTCTGGCTGAGCTACAAACTACAGTATTTGCTGAGGCCGTTTTGATCGCAGGAAATATTGCAACATTTTGCAGCAACTTGCGGCTCAACCAAACAACCCCTAATGTGGAATGAGTTGCACTCACAAAAATGCAATTCATAGAAACCCAGAGGCTGGGTCCATATATTTTCTTCTGAGTCCATAATTCAGTGAAAAACAAGTCAACTTGTTACAATCCGTACATTCCACCTTAAATTGCAGGTACATGCAAATGTTTTAATAGAAAATGTTAGAATTTAATTTCACATATTCGAGAGTTGCAAAGCATAAAGAGTGAAAAATGACATAAATCCACTGTTCTTATTAAAATTAGAAAAAACTACTTGGAATATAATCAGAAAACATAACAACTCTTGTTGAATGAACATCCTCTAGCCAGCGTCGCTGTCTCTGACACTTCATGCCCATGGAACAGGCAACCAAAATAAACTCCCAAGCTATTCCGAATAAAATCCTGAATCCTCTGTCGAAGCATAGTTCAGATATGTTGCTTCCCTTCTTCCCTCACCGTCCTACATGTAGAAAACATCAAAGGTAACAACATGATTAGTTCTAGAGAAACACAAGCATACCCATAACAGAAAAATTCATGAACTGTACTTTCTATCGCTATTCATCAAATTAAGTCCAACATTGATTTATTTTGAACCATAAACCTTTATGTCATTTAAAAATTCAGTAAAATAATAGATGAATCTACAAGTAAGTTTATGGTTCTCATGCTACACGTAATTGGATTATGAAAACATTCTAGCGACTGATAAACAACAAACTGAAAATTGAGAATGACAAACATAAGCAACCTAGGTAACATAGTCACGGGCACATTTATTCTCAAGATATGTCGTGTTGGACACCATACTGGACACAACACTATTTTCCTAAATTTTACTAGTGAGTCATGCCGTGTTGAACCCGTGTCAGTGTGCCCATGCAGCCTAGTAAGTATAGTCAGTTGGATGTTTCAAGTAACTTTGGCATTAAAGCAAATATGAATAACACTCTTTGCATATTCATAGCACTACACTGCAACTTAAATTATTTAGCACATTATCTATAATATTTTGAACATTAATCAACTCCTTATTTCTAACTCTTCAAACCCCATAACTGTAGCCATTATTCTTGCAATTCAGCACACACTCTGGAATGATTTATATTCATGGTTTCGTTGGAAGGTTCATGGCTTCCTGCTTCCCTCATCAATCGTCAGCCAAGAAGAAAGTTTCATCAGATAGAATCTTCTATTAAGCACATCTCTTTGGCGTATTTGGCGATATGTGGCGAAAGAGGCTTTTAATTGCTTACCTTCTCAAAAGAATCACAAACATGGATTCTGACGAATACGAAAATTAGATTATTTTATATTATAAGTGGACAATTATAGTTCAATCATTACAACTGAAGCTATTATAGGTTATTACCAACTTACTGGGCTAAGGACATCACACATAAACTCAATATTGTATCCAACTCCTGCCTAAAATATCCAAATTGAATTCAGTATCTACATATAAATTGTTCTAAAACAACTGAATTTACACTGAGAAATCCAATAAGAATCTTGCTAGAATTGATAGAACCAGTCCGATACGCATACTGCTCCCTACAGAAAGTGCATCAGGAGTAGTATATTTGACGACTAAAGATGTCAGTCTCTTGCCATTATTGCTATAATAGAAAGGCATGGATGAAGGACAATCTACCTTAAATTAATTATGGGAGACAGGAGTGTTAGTCATTAATTATAGTATCTATTTGTATCACTGCCTTCAAGATATTATCAAGATTAGAGTCAAATCATACATCTTGAACATATGCTAGTGAAGTTTGACGAAGTGGTATTAGGCATGCATCACGAACAGTATTGGTGATGCTTATGGAAGAAACTTCACATATTACCGCAACACATAAATTATAAAACAGAAGACATTTTAATCTATATTTCAACAGATGCATTGTTATTGTTACCAATCAAAGTAAGGGAGCATATAGATTGGTATTACTTAATTTACACCAACCCCCCTCGAACTATGATTCAGCTATGAGTATCAATTCGTGGTGCATTCCCAATCTAGAACCTCAAAACTGGCATGCCAAGAAATAAAAGAAGAAACGTCAGCTCTCTCAATGTATGTAGGCTAGTATTTAGCCTTTTCCTAGTAGAATTATTTGCACATTTTGATACTTACACTATGGTTTAGTGTTTGAAGTTTGAACTTGGATTCTTTCATGCAATGAAGATTGTGATAATTTTTTTAATTGAAGTAGTATGCTCTCTATTTTTTGAAAAATGAAAGTTTCTAGTATCATAATCTTTAGTTTTACATGTCTTCAAATGTATGTCTCTTCTGTCCACGTGCACACAAATAATCATTCATAGTCACTGAAATAACCCTAGTAATGCTCCTACGTGTACCATGAACCTGAACACCGATACAATTAAGCTTGTTCCATTTGTACCATATACCATGCAAAAAGGAAAATTGAGTACCTGTGCCACGAACATATCATAAATCTGATAAAAAATGGTATATACAATTGATTCTATGTTGAAGTTCAATCTTCTCGATATACGATAAGGATAGTTACCAACTTTATTGGTAACACGAGTACCATATTATCAAATGAAGAACAAAAATAAAATCATCGAAAAGGTTGCTCCTTACAATGAATTGCTGGGTCGTTCCTTATAAACTATTATTCTTCACTTCTGAGAATCAAGGTGAGCTAGCATTCCAAAAAGACACAAGTGTTCTAAAAGTAAATGACATAAAAACCATGGCATCAACTGCTACCTTGAAGACGCGTGGACAAAGAAGTTGAAAGCAAAATATTCCTCTTGTAAGGATGAAGCATCAAATATGTAGATATGACGAATACCTCCAGGTGCCAACACAACTATCATGGGATTACAACTTCTCTTCAATGTTGATGGATGACTAGAGTTGTCAGTCTTCAGAATAGCAGTAGTTATGTGCCTCCTTTCTCTTTTCTGTTGTTGGGCATCGTAGTTTTTTCAGTGCAGTTTCCTATTGTTTGAATTTATTAATTTTTTCCACCCTTGGACATATCTCCCTGAAGCACATCCCCAATACAAATTGTCTTATCTATAGTTAAAACTTACCAGGTCAATGTCTTTTTCTCAAAAGAAAGTAAAATAGAAAATGTTCCCCCTTGCAAATAAATGCAAATGTTACATTTCATGCCAAATCGTTGGTTAATTCAAGGAAGGCATATTAAATTTTATTTGTGCTCCAAGGAATACTCCATGACCATTATTGTGTAGAACTACATAATATATAACCATCCAATATTGGAGATATGCATAAAGTTCGAAGATGCACTTTAAAAAAGAGATCCTTCCATTTACAGTGAGTTGAAGTTTCTTTTTATGGCTAAAGAATGGAATGCTTCTCCTTGTGGGGGCAAACTTAGAATTTCTTATACATTGTCTAATCACTACAATCAAGTCCTTATAACCAACTATGCCCCTCTTAGCTGGGGCGAGTTAAATTTCTTATGTTGTTTGCTATTCGCTTGTTCCAAAATCCTTGACATAGCAAGTTTGCCAAATTTAAGATGGCATCTATATTTATGTTAATATGAATGGAAATGAGTGATATCCACCAAATAAATAAAACTCTGTTAATTAGGTTGTTCATAAGAGGGTGACTAACAAGATGCCTTGTTGATGCATCATCATGGCAATAACGATTTTAGGAAAAAAAGACAACCATTGTGAACAATCTCCATACCCTGACGATTCATTGTAACACAACCAACAATTATACGTACAATTTGACATGTATCATCCAAGAAACTGCATAAGAAGACAACTTTTATGCCAGTTATAAAATTTATAAAACTCATAAGTTGCATTTGAAACACATGAATCTGCATAGGGCCATATTTTTGCACGATTTACTGATTTGCATAAGCACCGATTAAAATTATAGCATTGAATTTTGATTGACATTATATTGCATATTTTGTAAAAAAATTATTCCTCTGCCATAGGTACTATTTACATCCATACTCATCAGAATATTTTGGATAAGTGGGCTGAGCCAAGACATGGGGGGCCCAACCCAGCTCAACGTAGTTAAAGGCCCATTTGACTAGGGCGTCCTAAAGGGCTCTCTAGAATATGCTAGCGGTCAAAAATCAAGAACTCACTAGAACATTATAATACTCCAAGGATAAGGGTGTGGGTTTAGTCCCACATCGGATATGACGAGAGAAGGGGTGGTAGGAGTTCCCTAGATAAGAACCCGTCCTTGGACTCTTTATTGAGGCAATCAAGAGCATATCTAAGGTATCACGCTATTAGATCAAGGAGGAGATTTTGCCGTGCACTAAGAAAAACATGGCGAGTGCTCACATTAATTTGCGTACTTCTCCGTCATCAAGATCTAAAGGAGCAACATCATCTAATAAGGAAATTCTTGTGATTCAATCTTGGAGTTGGAGGTAAGTCTAAGCATTTTATTTTATATTTCGACTATTATGTGCTTAGATTTCCATGTTTTATATTTAATATAATCTTTTTATTTAAAGATCCACTCCAAGAAAAATCCCTTCTCTTCCTCCTCACCTTTTCTTCTATTTCTTTTCCTCCTCCACATCGTGGAGCCACCACCAATACGAAAATTACCATTGGCCATCGTTGCATTCTGCAACCATCACTAGTGGCATCATCGTAGGTATCAAAACCACCATCATCACTCTTCAATTCATTGCCATTGTTGTTATCCAATAACTACAACCACCACGGTCAGTGTCACCAACCCCAATACCAAAATTGCCTCTCCTATTGAACTCTTGCCTCCTCTAGAATCATTATTGCCACCATCAATGCCTACACCATTCCACCACCCAAATTGCCCCATTGTCAAAAAATATTGCAACTTTTGTCGTTATCATCAATTAAACATTGCCACGGCCCCACCATAATGACTATTGTTGCAACCACCACTGCCTTTACTATTACCATTAGGACCAACACTCCTTCTATTACCTCTACCTCCAAACCTTTCATCTTATATCATATATATGTCGATGCAATAAATTAAGAAAAGTGCTAAAAAATGCTAAATTGGGGGATCATTTTAACTAACCAAATATGAAATTGTCCAAATCTATTGAGTGTTTAAATTATACCAAATGTGGCAAAAAAAAATGATGCTAAAATCACATTCTTGAGATATGGTGCGAAATAGGATTGTCACATTCAACATACCAACGAATCATATTAGCAGCGAGCGAGATTAAGCGATTTTCTTTTGTATACCAGAAGGATGTTTTATACCATAGTTTTCAATACCTTACCATATGAGTTATGTATCTTACTATACAATATGTAAGAAAATCAATATGTCTCAATGTATGTTCTATAGGGTCAATGTATCTTATGATACAATCAATTTATCTTAAGCTATGCATGTATCTTATGATTTACTATATGTTACGATAGGTTGATTCGACTTGTAAATAGATTTCAAACCCATTTCGATTGGTGTTTTTGGCTTTACTTACGTGTTGTAAGTTTCAAAATGGGTTTATTTTAATAAAATAAATCATCCAATCCCAAGTTACCTGTTTAATGGAGAGACCTATCCTCATGCTCAGTTCCTATCTACCCACAACTGAAAAGAGAACTAATTCCTAAACCCCCTATCTTGAATAACCATTCTGGATGTAATGCCATGAGTATAGAGAAGTAGTTTGGAACAATAAGATCAATACTATGATGTTTGTGAAGTAAAATCTATAACTGGAAATGCACAAATGAACTGGACTAGGGGAGAGAACTTTCCCTCCCTAGATACACCTTGATAGATATCCATCAGTGCTTTAAACTTGAAAGAGGGCCAAATAGCACCTACCCAACGAGGAGAAAAAACAAAGAGGTATAGCTAGTTTCTAGTAGTTAATTATTTAGTCAACAATTTCCAAACTTCTTTTATGATTATGCAAATTACTAATAAAACCTTGAAACTCGAATGTTAAAAGAAAAAGAAAGAAGATAGTATAACTGAGGAAGAAGAGTTTGTGAAGAGCGACAAATGAAAATAAATAAATTAAAGATGACATTCTTGAAGATGATGATAGTGATGGATATATCAAGGATGACTTACTGAGATAAAGATTAATTAGATTGACTTGTTTTGTTGTTTCTTGGAGGGTTTAACGAACATGTTAGAAAGTTCTCATTCATAAGACTAATTATGTTTCTATTCGATATGACTGAACGATAAGTGTTATTTTTCATTAGTGTCTTCATAATCGTTGGACATGGATTTGTAATGGCTTTTACCTTTTCTCCATGGTTATCCATCATTCATCCTATTTTTTAAATTTGTTTACATTCTCATGATATAAATAGTTGTCAGAAACTTAATTATTTTAACAATTATGCATGAGTTAGTTTATCTTAGGACATGATATTTTGCACAATATAATATATATGGAAAACAATACACGATAAATATTCCGATTTGACGACTTTGCTTTAGACCCAATTCCCATGATGTTGTACCAATCTAATTAATGAACTCTCTAAGTCCATATTATTCATTCAAAACAACATACAATTTCTTCACTATATTTGAATAATTACCTTCCATACAATATCTAAAACCCATCTTGGATCCTTTTGTCTTCTCTAACAACTTTTTGCAACATCCCCTCCCTTTCATAGTTTGTATCGCAAACAACCATAAAAAGAAAGAAGAAACAAATCATCAAAAACCACCACCACCACTAGGTCCCTCCACCCCTGTGAATAATGGCCTTAGTCCTGAAATTTTCAGGGCTACATCGATGCCTTCGGCTACCCAGGGGCGACAGCCAGGCCATTCTCACAATTGTCGTCGCTGCTTATCTTGTTGTTTCTCTTGATAATACTATATGCCACGCTAACCTAGTTCTCTATATTTGAGAGACTTGCAACCTGGTCGAGACTTCACCAAGGACTGCAGGCTGTGGATGGCCCGTGTAATGTCCAAACACTAAACAACATTACAAATATAATAATAGTCTCGCTTCGTCCCTCGAGAACATCAGATTGTGGAGACAGATACAAGCAGCCATTTACGCCATTCTCATCCTACTAATCTTCTGGAACTACATACATCAAGTAACCTTCATGAAGATCCACGACTTTGTGAACAAATGGCCTGCAGTGCTCGCATTGTTTGCCATATTGATCCATATATACCGTTTTACTATAGGTTATTCTTGTCCTTACCAAGAGGTTGTTTTCAGATTTAAGCAGCGGAGCCTAAATGAAGTGGTAGCACGATACCTGATGGTGAATAAGTTTGCGAGCAATGACGATGAAGCCACATGTAAAGTATGCTTGACTGAGCTAATAAAATCAATACTAAATATTAATGACTATAAAATGAAGAATACCCGTTTGATATATAATGTGGTTTATGGTCTGAATCGTCTGATAGAAGATATCATTGCTCAAATCATAAAACTTGAGAAAATAGTGATGATTCATAATTTCAAAACCACAAGTGTGTGGCATGAAAAAAACTAATCACCATCCATACTGAATATATAAAGCTTTAAAATGTATTACTACAGAATCTTAATTGATTCAGAAGTCAAGGAAAATTAAATATTACGCAAATGATCTTTTGATTGTGACTAAACATAACTAGGCTATGACAAATATTCAAATTCAAACATCTATAGTATATCAAGGGTATGGACAGAGTTAATAGACATCATCACTCAAATTGCAAAGAGAAAGATCCACTATTTAACAGAAAAAGGAAAAAAGATTTTACATCCCTCATCAATTAAACAATATAAATTTTCTTCATATAAAAATAATTCATAGTATATTTTATCTAGTACCAAAAAAATACTAAGCAAGAGAATCTAATACCAAAAACATGGAACTAAATTTATGTAATGACCTGCTTAATCATTCTCAAGTAATTATCAGAAACAATAGGAACATGAAGTAACTGACAATAATAAGATCTGCACTAATAAACATTCGAAAGCAAACCTTAAGTATCAGAGAACGTGAAGGCTGAACTTATCTAGTTCTGAATTTGTGGCATATTGAAATTACTGAAATAAAGTTCAGTACTCACGCTAATGACTGTTTAAAGCAACATATTCTAATAAAGAGAAAAACCTAATAGTTTAGCATTACATGTAAAAAATAAGACCTGTCACCATGAATTGACATAAAGCAAAACTGAACTGAACTTACTCCATAGTTCATATCGGCAAATTGGGCAAATGCTTCTCTCTGTCAGCCACCCTATAATGCAGTTCCGGTGACAACGGTGCATGCATGGCATCCACTCAGCTATTTCCCCATCTCTTATCACATTCAAGCATATTGTGCATATAATTTCCTCTCCATTGCCATTGAACTCGTTCACCATGAGGGATCGAGCTATGGCATCCTCTATGGCTTCCACTGAGCTCAGATTTAAAGAAGGCAACCTCCCAGCCACAATAGTAAAATAATCTTCTGTTAAAAGATTCAAGACGACATGTATGGAAAATATTGCCGATGTTGCAGGCCATCCATTCACAAAGTCAAGGATCTTCGCAAAGATTAGCACCTTGAAGTAGGTAGCTACAATGGTTGGGAGGCTAGTGATAGCATTGATGGCTGCTTGTATTTGCCTCCAAGACCTGTTGCTCATCGGGGACGCAACAATACTACTAGTATCTTCATAACAACATATGGTGACCGGATATGATAATGGCCATTCCCAACCTTCAGTCCCTGGTGAAGCATCAACCAGGTAGCAAGTCTCTCGAATACAGAGAGCTAGGTTTGCTCGGCCTAGAGCATGATCGCGCAGAGGAAGGGGATTAAGAGAAGAAGCGCCGGAAATCGTGAGAAGGGCATGCTCGTTGATCTCTTGGTAGCCAAAGGTGCCGAAGTAAGGCTGAAAATTTGGAT
Organism: Ruscus hypophyllum; assembly: GCA_033043275.1. Lineage (NCBI taxonomy): Eukaryota > Viridiplantae > Streptophyta > Magnoliopsida > Asparagales > Asparagaceae > Ruscus > Ruscus hypophyllum. The sequence continues at coordinate 4,197 of JAUTWN010000063.1, read as the reverse complement.
CTCCGGCCATAATGGTTGAGGACTTCGCGGTGGTGGTGATTGTGATGATAGTTTTTGATAATCTGTCTTTCATTCTTCTTTATATTGATGGTTGCGATAATATCGATGGTAAGCGACATACCCGATAAGTACACGTTGCAAAAGACTTTTAGAATGAGGACAAACGGGTTGGAGTGGGTTTTGGGAAGATGAATTATATAGGACAATTTATGGAAGGTAATTACTCAATACATTGTAAAAAGTACACGTTGCAAAAGGCTTTTAGAATGAGGACAAAAGGGATGGAGTGGGATTTGGGAAGATGAATTACATAGGACAATTTATGGAAAGTAATTAATCAATACATTGTAAAAAGTTGTCAAAATGAGGACAATAACATTGAAGCAGGTTTTGGTGAGATTAATTCTCTAGGACATTTTATGGAAGGTAATTATTCAATGCATCATGTAAAAGATTGTAAAACATTGTATCTTGCTTTGAAAGAATATTGTGGTTAAGCAGTGTTCACAACCTCACTTGTCCCAAGTAGGCAGTTTGAATGGACTTCCATAGATTAGTACATCATACAAAGTGGTACCTTTTGATTGTGATGAAAAGTCAGAAGGATGGTCTTAAAAAAATAGAAATCACTTAAAATATGCTCATCGCAAGTGTTGAATCTAAGGGTGTGATGACTGATTCCAACAATTTCGTATCTAAGGAGAGATCCAAGATTTAAGATCCAATAGCAAATCTCAAGGAGAAAACCCCTAAAAAGAGAAAAAAAACCTTTGATCTAGCTTGATTCTCTCATTTTCTCCCCCAGATCGCCCACCATCTCTGACATCCAATGGTAATTGAAGACGCATCAAGCAAGAAACCGTCTTTATTAATCTTCCTCTAGATTAAGATCAAAGGGAGCAACAAGCACGAAACTGCCTCTCGTTTTCTTCCTTGAGATTCTCACCGAATCATCAACGGGGTCAAAGAGCCACTCTAGTTTGATTCCCACTGTCACAACTCTCCAGAAATCAGAAAAGTTTGCATTTTTAGTTTGATTGTAATAGGAAGAATATCAAATCAATTGTTTCTTTCTTCTAATCGTTCAATTCAACAAAAGTACTACCTTTACATCAAATCTTAAATCGTTTTGAAAAGCGATCAAAACTTTTATTTCGCTTACTATCAATATTATCACAACCATCCATATAAAGAAGAATGGAAGACAAATTATCAAAAATTATCACTACAATCACCACCACTGCAAAGTCCTCCACAATCATGGATGGAGATTCAAATTTTCAGCATTACTTTGGCATATTTGGTTACCAAGGGATCAACGAGAATGCCCTTCTCACCATTTTTGGTGTTTCTTCTCTTAATCATCTTCCTCTATGCGATCATGCTTTAGGTTGAGCAAACCTAACTCTCTGCATTCGAGAGACTTGCTACCTGGTTAATGCTTCACCAGGAACTGAAGGTTGGGAATGACCCTCATCATATCCAGTCACCAAACGTTTGACTCACATACACCTGAATCTAGCTATTCATTTAGACAATGTTATTAGTAGCCACTCGATTTGTTAGATCGTAATCTAAAAATAAAATCAAATATTTAAATTTCCATGATGGTAATAAATGAGTGTGAAGCTAAGAAATATGGACACGACATAAGAACTATTGTGTCCATGTCCGACACGAACACGGCAAAAAGTGTGTTGGGCATGTCGCGTTGCGTGTCCAATTAAAGAAATTAAAAAATGGACACGGACACACTTAAGACACGATTGGAACACACTTATGGTACTTTCGCATCTATACTTCAAAAACTAGCATTTAAATTGTTTATGCAACCCGCATCATCTTCATGTTGTGAAAGAAATTGGAGAATTTTGGGTGTTAAAACTTCCTTTTTGGATATTTGAGTAGTATAATTATTATCTTAATAATAAAAGAATATATATTTATATTTATATTTTTTCCATGTCATTACTGTGCCTGTGTCCTCATTTTTCAAAAATATTGTGTCCCATGTCCATATCCACATCCATATCCGTATCTGTGCTTCCTAGGTGTGAAGCACAAGAAAAAAAATGTTATGCATGTCATTATGATGATCTCATTTTGATGCTTTGAAAAGGTTAAAATGGTTTCAATTTGATACTTTCACGAGAAAACCATAATTATTTGTTTAACTAGGAAAAACTGAGTAACACGGACATTTCTCTCATGAAGTCATGATGTGCCATGTCAGCCACGCGAATTGTATGAGCTTCTAGAATTTGCAGCATATTGATGTGTTGTGTCTAAATCAACATTGCCGCTTGTCCGTGCAAAATGGATGAAGGAAAAAAGCATACATGCTTGAGAATGCAAATCAATGCTGAGATGGAAAAAAAGAACAAAAAACTGACTGTGTTAGCAGAAAGAGAGCAAAAGTCATCCACTCATCCTTCACCTTTATTGGCTTTGCAGGGGAAAAAAACTACATACAGAAAGCATTCGGTTTAAATTATAGTCAAAGATGTTCAACAAGTTTTTATACTACTCGCATAATTAAGTATCAGTTACACTATAAGCATGGCAATGTCCACCATAAAGTATTTTCAGCTGTAGCATCCGCTAAGAGAGTGATGGCTCCATTAGATAAAGACTAAAGTCAACTGAGTCACCAAGTATGGGAGCAATATAGTTTAGATAAAGACTAAAGTCAACTGAGTCACCAAGTATGGGAGCTATATAGTTTAGAAGGGAAGGTAGTCTCGAGGTCCACAGACAAACCAATACTAGGGGTGGGATATGGGAATAGGTTGGACTCGGGCCGGACTCATATAAGCCCAAGTCTGAACCCATTAATTTTCTTGAGTCCAAGCCCGACCCGTTTAATAATCAGGCTTCTTGAGTCCAAGCCCGACCCGTTTAATAATCAGGCTTGATGAGGGGCCATAATCAGGCTCGTTTAAAAACTCACCATTTATCATGCAATAAGTAATTAAATATCAAAAAATAAATTAATTTTTTTAATTACTCATGTAAAAAATGACAAAGTAAAAAAGTTACCTAATTTTTTTACATCAATTATTGATCATCCTAAAAAACCCAACATATTTATTAATAAAAATATTATTTTTACTTCATAAGAGAGAAGACGAATCACAATTCTCCATCAATATAACCAAATCCATTATTCAAAAATCCTCTTCAATGTTATTGTATAGATAAAAGTTTATATTCTATTATATATCTCTAATAGATTAGGTTAAATTTTCATAAATATTTAATTATTTGGGCCCATGGCCAAGAGCCTTAAGCCCAAGTCAGATCTATTTAATTATTGGACCTAAATCTTGTTAGTTCTTGGAAACAAAATACTCCTTAAAATGAAGTTTTGATGTTAATAAACATATGTATGTATGTTAATCTTTATATTGCAGACATCTATCTAAGTATCAAGTGTGTATTGTGCACAAGGCAAGCACTAGTGTCTCAAGGCAACCAAGACATGCACAAGACATGCACGAAGCTACAACTTATTCAAAATAATGTTTAAGACATGCACAAGGCTTATGCCATGGATATGAAGTGATTGACTTGCACAAATGCAAGTTTTCAAGTGCTTTGAAGCTTCAAAGATAATTCTCATGTAATCCTATTCTTATCTCTGTATTTAAAGGTTTTAAAGCCTTTATCATGCATACTAACAAACACAAACTTCTTTAGTGTTTAATAGATTTTTAACTTAGATTTAAATCCCCTATACAGTTAAAATCTGACTGTAATAGTCGACTATGTTACACATAAGTCGACTAATACAGAACCAAATTCCTTTCATAAATTTCATCTTTTATAAGTCGACTTACACACTTTATAAGTCGACTAATTTCTAAATAAGTCGATTTATACACTGTAATAGTTGACTTATCCAGAGCCATAAAATCTTCAGTTTTTATCTTTAAGTCGACTTATCCTTTGAATCAATCGACTAATTTTGTAATTAGTCGACTGATAGACTTGTTCAGTCAACTTATTAGTGTCAGTTTCTGACAGTTATTCTCAACGTTCTTGTGAACGTTAGACAATTATTATTTAAACTTTTAGCCGTTGCTAAACATGATTATTGGGGTATATAAATACATTTTAACCCTGATAATTCAAAGGTTAACATTCCTATTTCTCTATTGCTCAAATCTTGATCTTTCTCTTAAGAAGAAGAAGAGA
>JAUTWN010000062.1:0-14439 GCA_033043275.1 Ruscus hypophyllum | reverse complement strand
GGTATGAATCAAAGCATGATGGTCCACACACAAGCTCCTTTAGCAGATCTCAGGTAAAGGGACTATCTGCACCTATTACCATTTGGGATTCTCTATCTGACTTATAGAGTATGATCTCTATATAGAGATTCCCAGCGAGTTATTCGATGTACTCATCCACCATGAGCACCTGCACACTATCTATTGATGTCTCCACATTGTATGGTTATGAGAACAACCATTACGTCCCACGTAGAGGTACAATGCACACTGATCTATCTGGTGTATTGATGTTCGATTCAATACTCCTACGATCAAGAACTATTTAGGGATGTGCTTGATAGACTTGATCAGATCTCATTATTACAATCTCATCGCAATCCTAATCAATCTCACATCATTCCATGGACTTTTTTAAACACAAGTAATATCATCACAAGTATATCAAATTCAAACCATGTTGCATACAACTGTTTTAAACAAGATGCATAATATTCTCGTAATTGAATATTCATTCATTACATTTTGTCTCTTAAGGACATACATTTCCCATCATTAGGCACTTTTACAGATGAAACTCAATTCAATAAAAAAAAGTAGCACTTCTAAGGCAAAGCCCTAGAATGAAAGAGATCACTTAATAGAGAATCACATTCTTAATAAAGTGTGCAAAGGAATCCTGGCTGAAGTATTTACTACTTCGATCCTACCGAAGTGTTCAAATACTTTAACCACTTTGATTTTATTCTTCAAATTTTATACTAAATGATCATCTCAAATGCTTCGGACTTGTGCTTCATCAAGAACACGTGTCCAAATCGAATGTGATCAATAGTAAAAGTTATGAAGTACAATAATCTATCTCTTGTTAGAGTAGACTTTAGGACTATATACATCACATGTATTAGTCCTAAGAGTTCACCAACTCTTTTCCATTTGTCCCACAAATAAAATTTGGCCACTTAACATAGAGATAAGACTTGCAAGTTGCATATAATTTAAAATCAAAAGGATTTTAAACATCCTTCATTATGTAACTAGCTATAGTCTTTTCACATAGATATGACCATGTCTACTTTACCACAAATAGGTATTATTTAAATTTTGATTTTCTTTTATTTTACTTATACTCAAAACTGTATCACTCATTAAGAAATAAGTGTTATTAACTAAGACAACCATTTATTGAAATAGATGTTCACAACATCATTTCTAATATTTATACCCCTCATTACTCTAAAGAGAAATGGATATAATGTTATTAGGTTCAAAATAACATCTATTTGAACTTAATAGTTTTATAACTTGATGATGTCAAATTGCTACAGCCCGTGGTGAAACTTTAACTATATTTCCCCACTTGTAGAAGCATTTCACCATCATTATGTTTTATTCTTCTTATTAATTTTTGTAATCACATTGCAGATTTAAGAACCTACTTTGACATCTTATACCGAAGTTAAAGAAGATTATTAATAACAGTTTTAAAGAACAAGTATGTATGAAGTCAAAGCATCTTATTGCATTCTTCGTAAGAGATTCCAAATTCTCCTTGCATTTTCTCTTTCAATGCCCTTTCTTACGACAAATGATGCATACGGCCTTCTCTATTGTCTTACTTTCATCCACAGTCTACTTTTCACACTACCCTTAGGCTTGTGCATCTTCTTCTTTCCCTTGGGCACGTCCTTAGAAATTGATGAGAAGCCTACAAGCACAGTGGGTGTATACTTTTTGGAGCTACCTTCCCCTTGCCTCAACATGTTGAGAAACTTAGGAAGAGTACTTTCCAAGTTGTTCATATTGACATTTAATATAAGCTTATGGAAGGTTGAAGAAAGTAACTATAAGATTATATCAACATATAACTGTTATCCAACATGAACCTAAATTCTTCTAATTCCTTGATCCGTCTAATTAACATTATAATATAATCTTAAATAGGTGTTCTACCAACCATCTTCGAATGAAATAATTACTTCAAAGTTTTGAATCTTATGATTTGAGATTGCACTCCATACAACTCTTTGTAATAAAGTAATATGGATTCGAATCCATATTCTCATTCTTCCAATGTAACTCTTTACCTTAAGGAGGCTAGTATGAGGCATTTGACTTACTTATGATATTGGGACAAAGTCTTATATATATATATATTACTTGACTCGATTGTTGGGATAGCAAGTACAACACAAGTTAACACATTTGCAACTTAGTCTTTGATTAGAGCAAGTTTAACATTCTACAACCAGTTTAGGTCCAGTGAGCTTATTTTTCTTAATCAATTTTGGGTCCGACATAATGCTACAAATGTGAATATCTTTATGATAATGATTAGATGTTTAATATTAAATTTGAATGGTTATCATTTTATCTAATTTAATCCTTCCATTAATTTTAGTGAATCCCCACATCCTAAAATGGGAAAATGGTAAAATTTTATTACTTAGTGAGAATTAAGATCCAACTATCATGGTGCAATAATCTTGAGTTATCACAGCAAACTGTTGAACACCATAGAAGGTGAATAAATTCTTTGTCGATCGTAACAATTGCGACTCTCAATTTTGTTTTACTCCTAATTCCTTCGTGATCTTAAGTTATCTCAACAAATCACGAAATATATTAGTCATGTTCAACCCACCATTTTGTTGACTTCATAAAGTGAACAATTGAACCCTTGAGTTTTAATAAGGCCAATAGTTAACTATATTAGTCATCATCTCATGTTTAGCAAAAGAGCACCACTTAGTCATATCATACTAAAGCTTGAGTTATCTCAACAACTCTAGTGTTATATCCTTAGTGTGTTCTTTTGAAATGGTAGAGGGCTACGATCAATTCTTTAAAGAATTCTTATCATATTAAACTTGATTAAGTTGAAATATCAAGTCTTCAAAAATAGAGACTTAATCTAAGTTTAATACGACTAATTAACCAGGAAAGAGCCGAGAGTGCGGTCCACTAAGGTGTTAACCATAGTCCCCCTAACTCGTTTGAGATCAAACTCTTTCCTCTCTATTAACTTCGTCGAAACACTTAAAATCCAATCCCTATATTTTAAACTTTAATACTCAACTTCTTTTAGGTTTAAAACTGTTAATCATATTAACAATCCTTTTTAAGTTAATCTTATTAACTTGATCTCACTTTGGTTTATTTATGATAGAGATTTTAAAATTAAAACTACTTTTAATTTTAGTTGCAACTACTTACAAATAATTAAAATAGTCTTTTATGTGAAGTCATGCACTGTATGTTTAATTACTACAGCAGAGCATTCAAAATACTATGATAATTATTTTCTATTTATAATCACATCATAAATAAAAGTAACATGCTATTATACATGCAAGAAATAATTAAAACTACTTTACACTAAAGCTAGAATTAATTATTTCTTATTACTTACACTTTATAATATAAATTTTTTTAGTTTAACAAAATTAATCCAATTAAAAAATTACAAATCTAAATAAATTCTAAGCATGCATAACAACTATTAAATTATTCAAATTTCAACATATAGGAGTTCTAAACTTCTTTTTAAACTAGCATGCATAAAATTATAAATAATTCAAATCTAGCATGTTAAAAGTTTCAAATTTAAAACTAACAATTATAATAAACTATTTAAAAACAAGCATATAGTTTTTATCTTTTGAAACTAGCAAGCTATTTAAACTCTTTAAATAAATTAGCAAGCAATTTTATTTTAAACTATTTAAAACTAGCAAGAAAAATTGAATATCACATATTTAATTTCTTTTTCTTTTAACAATAACATTATTAAAAGAATTTTAGATATCTCATATCTAACTTAAGCTTTATTTAATCTAATTAAATCAAGTTAAATGATAAAATTAAATTTTATGTAGCATGGCTCTGATACCATGTAAGTGAATAAAGTAGAGATCCTAAACTATTTAGGAAAGCAAAAGAGATGAATTTTAAAAATTTATCTTCTCTACTTTATTACTTAGCCAAGATCAACTACATAAAAGAAGATTTTATTCTTATTTAATTCTTTATTAACTACTTAATAAAAGAATCAACATACCTTTGTTGCTAGCCCTTAACAACCTATCACCTTGCTCGTTATTCCTTGTTGAAGCCTCATCGCCTCGTCCTTCAACCCGTGCCCAAGTAGTTTCTACTTGACGCTCCTCCTAACCAGTCCACAAGTTCTTCTAAAAAACTTGAACTCAGATCTCTAACTCGCTAAGAAGGAGATGATAGAAGAAAAGGAGGAAATTATTATTATTATTTTGATTGGCCTTTGTGCTAGGAAAATTCCAATCTTTATCTCTAATTCATAAAGAATTCATGTGTTCTTTGTGGAGTAACCATAGGGGGTATTTATAGAAATCAAAGAGAATCCTATCCCTATTCAAAGAGAACACTTCCAATACCTTTTCCCATAGGATATAACTCTATCCAAGGTAAACAAACCATATAGGATAGGAATCCTATTGCCAATAGAATACAACATTATCCTTCTAAATAAACATCTATACTCAATCATAATTGGTGTCGAACGCTAATTCCACCTAGGAGAATTAACTCGTAACCTTAGAGTTGCCATAGGAAGAGTTCCATACCTTTAAGGAAGGTTGGGCCCCACCTACTAGCCACCCCAAGTTGGGTGACTGGCTGCTACAGTAATTGCATGGGTACTGTAACAATTGCTACAGTACCCATGCAGGTACTATAGCAGCTGGATAGCAACATATAGCTATTGTACAACAGCTCCTAGTTAGACTAAAACCTCCCTTTTTGGTACCTGAAGTGTCTCCTAACATGTCCCAACACTTGGGCATAATTCTAGGGTATTTTGGTTAAGTTTTGATAGTATTTTACACTACCATGGACTGTTACAACTCTTTGTAACTAGTTTTTCCACATTCCATAACTCTTTGCAGAGGCTACTGTAACTCCTTGCAGTAATTAGAGAGATCACAACTCCTTATGATTTTGTGTATAACTTATACACTAATTAATTTCTCTTTTCAATACTGGCTAAAAGAAGAGTCGGTGTGTAACGACTCTGTCATTATAAATCACCCAATTTCTAATTATTCTATTTTAATTTGGTATTTTATGTGCCAAGTCAGATTTTGATTTATCATGCAAACTATTTTTATGATTTGTCAATCTATTATATTTTCAATAAATATTATTTTGGCATATTTTGATCATGTAGGATGCTTACCCTTGTAATTAGAATTAATACCTAAGTAGAACTCTAATTAATCACCCTATGCTAACACTCACACTCTCTCCTCTTTTGCTTACACCTCCCCTCTTCATTTATGAAGCTGCACACCCTGTCACGTCCCATTAACTCAGCCTCTCCACTCACTTCAAATTAAAACTAGACCCAAACCTCCATCCTTCTCATTTATAACTCCTCATTCTCTCTCTAATATCTTTCAAGAGAAGGAAGAGCAAGGTGAAGAAGATGGAGGATTCGTTCAGAGAAGGAACTAAGGCCTTGGAGCTTCCAACTCACCAAATCCTTCTAATTGATCCACTCAAGGCAAGTATATATCCTTACACACCACCTCATGAAGTAAAAATCATATTTTTATAGTTTAATTTGGGTTTCTTGGTAAAAAATATCATTTTGATAAGATTGTTATTAGATCCTGTTATCTTGAGTTGGTTTTGAGCTGTTGAGAAATCTTGGTGATTTTTTGGAAATTATTTAGGTTTATTTCCAAACTTTTAAAAGATTAAACAACACAAAAGGCTTTATTAAATAATACTTAGGCTTTATAAGTTTTTTCTCTAAATGCTTTTCTCTCTCTTCCCTTCTCTCTCTGGGAAACATTCAGATCGCGACCTCTTCTTACAAAACCCATTGTAAAAATAAATCACGATCCTCCCTACCTAAGGTAGCAACTCACATAACCCCCTCTATAAAATTATGATCTTCATCGTGATCGATCTCACGAATAGAGACCTCTTCGACCTTTGTCTCGACCTAGCTCGCGACCTTGAGGTGAGCCCTAGAACCCCCCGTCTGACCCCCCCAAGGTAACCTTCCGACTGAGCTCGTGTGACCCCTATGCATAATGTGTTTGACCACCTAGATGTCAGGAAAACCCCATTACTTATGCTCGACTAACTTTGACATCTCTCTAATCCACAATCCTCCTTGCCGTTGCACAATTTGAGGTGAGCGGCCCTCACCCTGTGTTATCACACGAATGCTTTCGCACAACACAAAGCAAGGCCACAACCACCGATCCTCATCCTCATGACCTATTTTAGCGACCCCCTTGCTGGTTCACTGAGCAACCCTCATCCTATTCGTGACCTCCTACTCGTGACATCCTTGTTGATGCGGCCCAAGCCTCGTGTTAATTAATGTCGTAACCGAAGCTTCGACCCACCTAGCTTATGACCCAACCTCTTACCTCCACATTCCATTAGAATTCCTGTGCTTACTCTCTCTTTTTCGCATTGCCTGTTATTTATTGTTTAGTTGCATTTACTGGAGGCATTTTAAGTTATTCAATAGTTAGAAATTTCTAGTCTTTTATTCTAATTTATTCATGAGCTTGTTTATGAATTCTAAAGACTACTATTGCTATCATGAAATCATTACTGGTTATAAACTGATAGGTTAATTATTAGGCTGGCTATGTTATCTTGATCTCTTATGCACAATCCTGACTAATTACAAGTTTACTCGGATTCAATACTTGATACTTGCTAGGCTATCCTGATTTCTTATTCACATGAATGATTCATACTAGGATATCTTGGATCGTGAAACATGTTGTGTTACCTTGGGTCACTTACTTGACATCTTGAATTATCTTGCTTAATTACTTAGATTCTTGACATAGCTTGGCTTTGCATGGTTATCTTGGCTATATCTCGTACATGGTAATAGACATGATTTTAACTTGCCTTCTTGGTATCTATTATTAGTATAGTTTAGTGTAATATAATTTAGTTGAGTCACGGGGTGGGAGTATAAGAAGTGGATTTCAATAAATCATATCATGAGGTTGTGTTACATTATTAGGCCTATACGGCTGTCCACTACTGTACGCAGTAGTGGGGTACAAGTACTGGTTATTTTAGGCCTATACGACTGTCCACTACAGTACGCGATAGCTGGGGTACAAGTGCATGAACATTCTTAGGCCTATATGGCTTTCCACTACTGTATGCAGTATCTGGGGTACAAGCAGTTCCAGATCTCTAGGTACTCTATGATATGATTTATTAGATTTACCAAATCTTATTCCAAGAGTCACGCTAGTGTAGTGTATAGATGCTAGGCTTGGTGATGTGGCCCTGTGTTTACTTATGTAGATTTACGAGATTAAGATTTTGCTAGTATTGCCAGATTTCTTTACATACCTGTTACTATTTTTTCCCTGCTTTACTCTTACCATGCTTAGCTTTCAGTTTCTTTACATTTTACCATGGTTTCTTACTTTAGTTCAGTACTCTCATTTATGCATTTCCTACGCCTTACTTTAAATTTGTACTCTATGATTTTTATATGTTATCACTGCTTGCTTGTTGTATCCTCTACTTGTTGGGTTTGACCCTTGGTGTCCACATGCTCAGGTTTAGGGACTCAAGAGTCATAGGTACCAGTTGAGGAGTCTTACAAGGCCCAGTACGATCAGATCTATCGCCAGCTGTAGGTTTTTATTCCTGCTTTTTGTACTTCTTTTGAATTTTTATATGTATGTATCACTTTTGTAATTTTCCTTACTTAGAGTTTGTACATTCTTTTGTTTTAGTTAGTTATTTCTATTGTATATGTATATTATCGTTGTTCTTATTTCATATAGCAACTTAGTGTTGTACTTTTCTTTCTAGTACTTACTACTTAAGATTATAGATATGTATACAGTATTTGTTGTTATTTCCACGATAGTAGTTTTAGTTATTCCTAGTCTTGGGACCTATTGGGCTTTGATATGATATATATATTATTATATTCCTATTTTACTTGTTCCCTTGTATCTATATATCATATCTACTTTGGTTAATTAGTTTAGAAATGCCTCGTGTATGCCATTTAGTGCATGCCCGCCGGGTGATTCCCTATTCCCACCTATCCAGGAATTGGAGCGTCACAGAGTGGTATCAGAGCTTAGGTTGACTATATGATCCCTTAGGAATACTTTGTATGTGTATACATGTCTAGATTTTCTTAATTCGGTAACATTTCTCTGAGTCTTATCCTTCTATCAATTGGTTGTCCATTCTGTACCTTTCTGTTGCAGAAGTTCTCGGCTTTGCCCTACCCAAACTTCTGTGTGCATCATGTCTTGATTTAATATGTCTGGATCTTGTGTTTTATTGCTGGGCTCTATTGTATTGATGTGGCGATTATAGAGATTGATTCTGTGGTACCAATAATTTGCAATCATACTTTGATCTCTGTGAATAAATATATGAGATGTTGTCATCCATTCTGATACTTGATTCATCTAGTATTTTTATTTATAGAAAGCTATTACATAGGTGTGGCAGTAGTGAGATTCATCTCTGCTAGCAACTATTGCAGTCGTGTAATGGAGCTTTATGGATAGATCCTACGAGATGATCCTGGTAATCTTGGTATGTCCAACCTCTCAATCAAGCAAGCGTGTCAAGCTTTCTAGCTTGCAGCTAACTTGATTATGTCCTTCCTTAGAGTATATGTCTTTACTTAAGTTATCCTTACCCATTCCTTACCCAATGAGTGATTCCAACAGACCATGTCGAGACACAGAGACACCCGAGCAGGTTCGACTTCTCGTGCACTGCCTGTTACTGAGGCAGAGTTTAGGGATGAAGTTTTCAGACTCAGAGAGTTAGTTCAGGGCATGGCTAGGACCCATGTAGCTATAGTCACGGTGTTAGAGAGGTTAGCAACTCCTGGTGTGTAGGAGAGGACCGGTACAGTAACAGACTTCCACCGTCTTCAGCTGAGTACTTTTTTAGGTGAGGGAGGACCCCTCCAGGCAGAGTAGTGGGTGACAAACATGGAGAGATTGATAACTACGACCAAGATTCCAGAGGAGGCCCGAGTAGAGGTTGTATAGATCAAGCTTACCAATGCCGCCAGGGTATGGTAGATAGCTGAGGAGGAGAGATTTAAGGAGGCTGTGATTTGGGATGAGTTCAATAAGTTGTTATACGATAGATTCTTCCACCCATCAGCTCACCATAACATGGAGAGACATTTTATGGATCTTCAGCAGGGAGATAGGTCAGTGGACGCTTACGTAATCGAGTTCATCCGACTGAGTCATTTTGCTTCGACATTAGTAGCCCGTATGGAGGATAGAGCTTACAGGTTCTAGGCAGGATTGAGAGTAAACATCCATGTACATTTAGTTACTCAGGTGTTTAGGACTTACTCAGAGGTATTTGGGGTAGCTAGGCGCTAGGAGCATGCATGATAACAGATAAGGTCGCCGTTAGGGCAGCCAAGAGATCGTTCAGCCAGAGCTCGAGCTAGGGTACATCTCAGTAGCAGAGGTATCAGACTGAGTTACTGGTAGCCAAATGTCAAGCTGGTATAGATGGATTAGTGATTTACAACTATTACCAGAGATCGGGACACCTTCAGCGAGAGTGCAGGAGGGCTAGAGGGTTGTGTTTGGTTTGCAAGGCTTCGGATCACACATTACTAGACTATCTGGATTACAAAGGTCAGCAGCAGCAACATGAGCCTCAGTCTTACAGTACAGTCAGCCACAACAGTAGTACATGCCAGTGGGTAATGGAGTTAGAGGCCTGATGGGACCACTAGCTTCAGGCAGTTTATGTTTTAGATCGGTATAGAGACCGACAGGATCTGGAAAGTCAACAGTACAGAGAGGGCATGTACAGGGTAGAGCATCAGATCTGCAACATCAGAATTTTAATCGAGCACAGTCAGGTGTCAGTGGGAGATAAGGACAGATTCATGAGATTATCATAGAGGGAGTACAGGCTTCAGGGGATGTGGATGCAGGTTACCCATTCCTGTCTTTATATCTGAGTGCTTGCATGTTTAAACTTGGACATGCATGTTTGTCTCATGGTACATGTTTGCTTTTGTGTTTTCTGAAGTTTTTCACTTTCATGCCTTAGTTCTAAATTTTTGTTTGTTGGGGTGCTCTTGTACCGTTCCATGTCCATGTTTGATTCTAATTCCTTTTCTCATCCCTCCCCTATCGTAATTTCAGGGATAAAATTATTTTTATTTGTTTGGGTGAATGTAATGACCCTGTCGTTATAAATCACCTAATTTCTAATTATTCTATTTTAATTTGGTATTTTAAGCACCGAGTCAGATTTTGATTTTTTGTGCAAACTATTTTTAAGATTTGTTAATTTATTATATTTTTAATAAATATTATTTTGGTATATTTTGATCATATAGGATCTCTCACCCTTGTAATTAGAATTAATTCCCAGGTAGTACTCTAATTAATTACCCTAGGCTAACTCTCTCTCTCTCTCTCTCTCTCTCTCTCTCTCTCTCTCTCTCTTTCTCTCTCTTATCTTTTGCTTAAACCTTCCCTCTTTATTTATGAGGCTGCACACCTTGTCACGTCCTATTAACTCAGCCTCTCCACTCACTTTAAATCAAAACTAGACCTAAAGCTCCATCCTTCTCATTTTCAACTCCTTATTCAATCTCTAATATCTTTCAAGAGAAGGACGAGCAAGGAGAAGAAGAAGGAGGATTCATGCAGAGAAGGACCTAAGGTTTGGGAGCATCGAATTCACCAAATCCATCTAATTAATCCACTCAAGGCAAGTAGAGATCCTTACACACCACCTCATGAAGTAAAAAAAATCATATTTTTATAGTTTAATTTGGGCTTCTTGGTTAAAAATAACATTTTGATAAGATTGTTATTAGATCCTGTTATCTTCAGTTGGTTTTGAGTTGTTAAGAAATCTTGGTGATTTTCTAGAAATTATTTAGGTTTATTTCTAAACTTTTAAATAGATTAAATAACACAAAAGGCTTTATTAAACAATACTAAGGCTTTATAATTATTTTCCCAAATGGTTTTCTATCTCTTCCCCTTCTCTCGCTGGGAAACATTCAGATTATGACCTCTTCTTACAAAACCCATTGCAAAAATAAATTGTGATCCTCCCTGCCTAAGGCAGCAACTCACGCAACCCCCTCCATGAAATCATAATCTCCATTATGATCGATCTCGCGAACAGCGACCCCTTCGACCTTTGTCTCGACCTAGTTCGTGACCCCGAGGTAAGCTCTGGAACCCCCTTGCAACCCCCAAGGTGACCTTCGGACTGAGCTCGTGCGACCCCTGTCACATAATACATTGGACTACCCAGATGTCAGGTAAACCCCATTACTTGAGCTCGACTAACTTTGGCATCTCCTTAATCTCTGATCCTCCTTATCTTTGTGCAATTCGAGGCAAGCGACCCTTGCCCAGTGCTATCGTACAAATGCTTTTGCATGAGACAAAGCGAGGCCATGACCACTGATCCTCATTCTCGTGACCCTTTTCAGCAACCCCCCTGACTGGATCACCGAGCGACCTCATCCTATTCATAATCCCCTACTCGCGACTTCCTTGTTGATGCTACCCAAGCCCCATATTTCTTGATATCATGACCCAAGCTTCGACCAACCTGGCTTACGACCCATTCCCTTGCCTCCACATTTCATTGGAATACTTGTGCTTACTCTTCCTATTTCGTATTGCCTATCATTTATTGCTTAGTTGTATTTACTGGAGGTATTTTGAGTTATTCAGTAGTTAGCAATTTCTAGTATTTTGTTCTGATTTATTCATGAGCTTGTTTATGAATTCTAAAGACTATGATTGCTATCATGAAATTATTATTGGTTATAAACTGATAGGTTAATTATCAAGCTGGCTATGTTATCTTGATCTCTTACGCACAATCCTGACTAATTACAAGTTTACTCGGATTTAATACTTGAGACTTGCTAGGTTATCTTAATTTCTTATTCACATGAATGATTCATACTTGGATATCTTAGATCGCAAAACATGTCGTGTTACCATGGGTCGCTTACTTGACATCTTGAACTATCTTGCTTGATTACTCAAATTCTTGATATGACTTGGCTTTGCATGGTTATCCTGGCTATATCTCGTACATGGTAACAAATACAGTTTCGACTTGCCTTCTTGATATTTATTATTAGTATAATTGAGTGTAATATAATTTAGTAGAGTCACGGGGTAGGGGAATAAGAATTAAATTTCAATAAATTATATCATGAGGTTCTGTTACATTCTTAGGCCTATACGACTGTCCACTACTGTATGCAGTAGTGGGGTACAAGTACATGGTTATTTTAGGCCTATATGATTGTCAACTACAGTACGAGGTAGCTGGGGTACATGTGCATGAACATTCTTACGCCTATACGACTGTCTACTACTGTATGCAGTAACTGAGGTACAAATAGTTCTAGATCTCTTGGTACTCTATGATATGATTGATTAGATTTACCAAATCTTATTCCAAGAGTCATGCTAGTGTAGTGTATAGATGCTAAGCTTGGTGATGTGGCCCTGTGTTTACTTATGCAGATTTACGAGATTAACATTTTTCTAGTATTATTGGATTTTTTTTCATACATGTTACTATTTTTTCCCTGCTTTAATCTTGCCATGCTTAGCTTTCAGTTTCTTTACGTTTTACCATGGTTTCTTACTTTAGTTCAATACTCTCATTTATGTATTTCCTACACCTTACTTTTAGTTTGTACTTTATAATTTCTATATGTTATCACTGCCTGCTTGTTGTATCCTTTACTTATCGAGTTTTACCCTGGGTGTCCACACGCTCAGGTTTAGGGACTCGGGAGCTAAAGGTACCAGTTGAGAAGTCTTACAGGGCCCAGTACGATCAGATCTACCGCAAGCTGTAGGTTTTTGTTCCTACTTTTTGTACTTCTTTTGAATTTTTATATGTATGCATCACTTTTTTATTTTTCCTTACTTAGAGTTTGTACATTCTTTTGTTGTAGTCAGTTATTTCTGTTGTATATGTATATTGTCGTTGTTCTTGTTTTATATAGCGACTCGGTGTTATACTTTTCTTTCTACTACTTACTACTTGTGATTATAGACATGTATATAATGTTGGTTTTTATTTCCACGATAGTAGCTCTAGTAATTCCTAGTCTTGGGACCTATTGGGCTGCAATATGATATATATGTTGCTATATTCCTGTTTTACTTATTCCCTATGTATCTATATATCATATTTACTTTGGTTAATTAGTTTAGAAAGGCATCGTGTACGCCGTTTAGTGTATGTTCACTGGGTGATTCCCTATTTCCACCTATTCGAGAATTGGGGCGTCACACGATGTGTGGCTCTTAAGCCTGACTCATACTCCAGCAGTGAACTATCATTCAAATAACCTTCTTTACATATTGACAGCGGTACTAGCTGCATGTATCGATCCCTGTTTCTAAATTATATAAATTAGGTTGATAAGACTTGGCTATGATAGTAATCTTATCAGGTTTAATCGAGCTTGTCTGCAACGACTACTGTACAATGCGGTCTCTTTGTCATTACTATGATGTACATTCAGTTTAGGGTACGGTTATCTATCAAACCCCAATAGCTGAATAGTGAATATAACATAACCCGTGCAACCCACAAGATAAAACTAATAACTCTTATCATTTTATCTATACTGCCATGGCCATGGACTTTTTGTTATGGTTATGTTTCATCATTCTACAACACTAACTCTCCATACCGGGAGAGAAGATTCCATCTAGATCATCACCTCTCTTTGTACGCTTCAAACCATACCTAAAATATACCTAACAATGGGTACGATGCCAAGGATCGGTATAAATTAAAGTGTATTAATCCATGCACAAGATTCTTTTACGCATCTCAGGTTTGGAACTAATTTGCACCAATTATTACTTGAGAATTTCTAGTTAATAGTCAATGTATGATTTCCATCTTGAATTTCTCAGTGAGTCATTCTGTGAACTCATTCTCTAATGAGCACATGTGTATTATCTCTCAATATCTCCATGTTAAATGGTTTATGAGACTAACCACTACCATCCTATGGTACAGCTTAGTGCACACTATTCTATCTGGAGTATTGATGTCCAATCTCAATACTCCTATGATCAGGAATAATTTGGAATGTGCTTAACTGGCTAATTAAATCTCATACTTATGATCTCATCGTAATTCTAATTAGTCGGACAACATTCCAATACAATACTATAATCCTAATATAGTAATACATGTATTAATAAAGCAAACTAGATTACATACAATCACTTTGAATGAGATGAAGACATGAATATTATTTATAAATCACATCTATTCATAACAACAGTCTTAAGGGCATACATTCCCTAACAATACACAATGATATATTTGTTTAGTATCCATTTGTTATAGCTATGTGTTTCCATTGCAATATCTATCCCTATAGCT